>ML384347.1:0-27046 GCA_005239525.1 Nicotiana knightiana | reverse complement strand
TAAAAGGGTGTTCATGTGCTAGAAGAGCCTTGGAGTTGATTGCATTCGGGGCCAGTCAGAGTGGGTGACTCTCAATAGCGGTCCTAGTGAGTTTAAAAGTAAAGAATGTGGCGTTTAAGGGTTTCAGGCAGCAGTATGATCGAGAATCAAACTTTTTGCAGAGTAATTTCTGAGAAAAAGGAGGATGGTTGGAATGTTCTATGATAATTTCAGCGTGTAGGATAGTATTGGAGGAGTGAGAGGAATAAACTCCGGATTGTAGAAAGATTATCAGGAGAGTATGAGACGGGTTGCGGGATTTAGGCAACATAGTCTCATGAATCAAGGTCACTCGGGAGGAGTGAGGGTTGAGTTTGCTATGAGTCGGAGGAAGTTTCTATTATTCTTGAAGCAATTGAAGATGAATAAAAGAAGATAGATTGATTACCCATGATTGAAATGGCACTGATCAGTTCCTCCGATGTGATTAAGTTTTGCATGTGGTTTGTGCAGGTGTGTGCGGGGCTTGTCGGCCGTTGTAACGGATTTCATGTGGGAGCATTTGAGTGTTATGGCCTGTCAGGTGTGCGCGGATCCCAAAAGGGTTATGGTGGTATAGACTACTATCTAAGGATTTGCATGTTGGGTGATTGTGGGAATTCACTCGTGTGTTAAGATGGCACTCTTGAATGGTGTTAAGTAAAAGGTTTCTATATGATAAAGTGTTCATCCTATTGGTGGTTCAGAAGTTATGATGGAATTCTTGCGCTACCTCATATTGGCATATTAGCTGCGGTAAGCAGTATGTAACAGGGAGTAAGAATCGAGATTGCTGTTCGGTGTTAATAAAGATGTCATGAGCTCGGGAGAGCAAGAAAAAGTGATTTGAAAGTTTAGAGTAAGCTGGTGTTACCTTTAGTGTCACCTGAGATGGATATTCGGTGGAAGAGGCTTTGTACCCTGGTTATGGGTTCTTGATTTGTCTTACAGCGTAGTATGGCCAGTAGTGGATGTGCAGACTTGTTTCCTTGTGTGGAAGGTCATGGAAGCATGACCGCGAAAAGATTTTTGTAAAGTGTGACATGTAGTCACCTGATGGATTGGAGATTTTGACTAAGTATAAAAGAGGGCTATATTGTTTATTTGAGAAGTTATGCCTGAAAGACGTTCAGTTCATTTGGTTGTTGTGGGGTGTTTGTCCCGGCTATGATGGTTGTTCTTGCGTATTATGAGAGAAAGTGGGTTAGTATGGACCCAGGCAAAATCTATTAGCTTAGTTGGTGCGAGCAAGGTAGACTCAATGTTTGTGGATGGATTTAAATATGATTATGGGCTCCGTATGAGCCAGGCATGTTCATTTCAGTAGAGCTCTTTTCATTGAAAGGTATTAGAACAGCGGATGTTGTTCCGTCTTCGTCAAATTCATGTGTTGTTATGATTGTGCCGTGTGAGTTGTGAAACGGCTTGATAATTTCCTATGTGTTGAGGTCCCGCGTAGTGGGAATGCCTTGTGAGCAGAATAGCTCTTGAGATCCAGAGTGTATCTATATATCGCACCTCAGTTGTGCTTGAGTTTTGTAGCCTACGGCTTTATCAGTCTCCCTAGGATGGTATTATGCACTTAGTGTGCTTATGATCGATATTCAGTAATTGTAATAGTCAGCAGACTAGCTCCGTATATATATATCTTCTTATGTAAATTTTATGTGTGGATCGGGTGGCACGTCGCCACGGGTACATTATTCGGATCGGGTTGCACGCCGCAACAGTGTGATGTTGAGTAAGGTTCCTATAATTATTTTCTTGTGTTTTACTTCCTATTTTCTGATAAGAGTTCATATTAGTTGCGTGAGTCGAATAGTCCCTTCCTGAGTCGTTTCTTACTATCATGTTCGAGTTATGGTCTATTGGCACGATATGAGGACATGTGGGGTGATTTGTTGTCTGAGCAGTCATACTGGTGAGACGAGATTATCGGATCAGGGATCGGTGAAATAAGGTTATGTGAAGTGTATATTAAAGAACAAATACCATTATTCAGGTTCATAATGAAGTCATGATTCTAGTCAAGATGAGGTATTCAGGGATTTGTTGACTCTATAGCTCGGTATGAATTTCTGCACATTTCCTCCGTTGTGGTGGTATCGTCAGCATTATAGCAGGATGTATGTATATATATATATATATATATATCATGGGGTGCATTGGGAGCATCAGATTTGTGGAATTTTGGCTATTAAGGTTCAAGGAACGTCATTGTGGTTAGATGATGAATCTTGCGGTGGATGGTGCTAATTCAGCAAAGGTATGCAGTCATGTTCTGGTATGTTGTGTGGTAGTTGATACATTGTATATATATTGGAACTAGGCCTGGAAGAGAAAATTTCAGGTATTGGAACTAGGTTCTGAGCTTATTATATGGATAAAAGAAGAAATTTTCAGATTTGATCAAGCTAATGAACTCAACTAGGTTTTCGTAGCACGAGCAGGTGCTTGAGGTGTTAAACAGTGATTTCAGGTAACTCCAGAGCAGTTCTTAGCACGTTCGAGGACGAACGTCGATTTAAGTGGGGGAGAATGTAACTACCCGACCAGTCATTTTGAGCTCTAGCGCGTCGTGCAGTGGTTTGAGGCCGTGAGCAGCTTTGTTTCAGGTATTATGACCCGTGGGCGTGGTTGAAATTGAATTCGGGAAGTTTAGAGTCGATTTGGAAAGAAAATTCTCATTTCAGAAGCCTTAAGTTGAAAGAATCAACTAAGGTTGGAATTTTGAGTAAGCGACCTTCGAATCAAAATCTGAAGGTTCCTACAGGTTCGTATGATGATTTTGGACTTGGACGTATGTACGGATCGGGTTTTGGAGATCCCGGGAGGGTTTCGATGCATATTGTGGAAGCCAACATTTTTGAAGAATTTCATAAATTTGGGCTTGAAGTGCATTTCGGAGTTTTTGATGTCCGTTTGGGATTCTGAGTCTGGGAATAGGATCGTGAGGTGATTCTGCAGTTGGGAGTGCGATCGGAAGTGAATTTGGATGTCCGTAGGTCATTTTGAAGTCATTTGGCTAAAGATAGAAATTTGAAGATTTTTGAGAATCCGACCGGAAGTAGAAGTTTTGATATCAAGGTTGGAATGCGATTCCGGAATTTGGAGCAGGTTTGTAATGTTGAATATGACTTGTGCACAAATTTTGAGGTCAATCGGACGTGATTTGATAGGTTTCGGCATCAGATGTAGAAGTTGGAAATTTGTAAGTTCATAAGGTTGGGATTTGGGTGCGATTCGTGGTTTCGATGTTGTTTGATGTGATTTAAGCCCTCGAGCAAGTCCGCATTATCTTTTGGAATAGGTGGGTATGATTGGACGGGGTCTCGGGGGCCTCGGGTGGATTCCGGGTGGCTAACGGATCAAGTTTGGGAGGTTGAAGAAGGCTGGCTTGGTTGGGATCGCAGGTGTGTTGGAATTTCCGCACCTTCGAAGGCGCATATGCGGGCAGTGGGTCGCAGATGCGGATATGGATGGAGGAGAAGGAAGCCGCAGGTGTGGGTTCTTGGGCGCACCTGCGGAAGCGCATGTACGAGGATCTGATCGCAGGTGCGAAAATTGGCCTGGGCAGAATGTTATAAAACAAGGATTCTTGGTTCATTTTCTTTATTTCTTCTTTGGCTTAGGAGATCTTGGGAGGCTTCAAAGAGAGGATTCCTTCATGCAATGTCAAGGTAAGTAACTCCTTCATGCCTCTAAGTTAAATACAAGATTATAGGCATGGATTAGGCATGGAAATTAGTAGGAATTTGGGAAATATTGAAGAAACCTAGAAAATGGCAATTCGATTTTTAGCCATGAATTGAGCATGACTATTTGAGTAAATTGTATATTTGAGTTAATAAGGCTATGGGTAGAATATATCTTCGATAAATTTCGGATTCCGAGCACGTGGGCCCAAGGGCATTTTGGTCATTTCACTAAGTGGGTCGGGAAATTATACAATTTGGAATTTTTGCAAATATTACAGTATATTTTCATTGGGTTGTCGTTGTTTGGATAGTTTTGGGGCGTTGTGCGTCCGTTTGGAGTCATCGGAAGGGCTTGGAGGCTAGTGATGGAAATTTCGGAGCGAGGTAAGTCTCCTTTCTAACTTTGTGAGGGGGAATTGTCCCCCTAGGTGAATTAATTAAGTATATACTATTATCTTATGGGTCTACGTATGCACGAGGTGACGGGAGTCTGTGCGTAACTACTATTATGCCATGTTCGGGAGTCTAGGACCCACTAGCATGCCTTATGTTTTATACCTGTGATCCTGCCTGTAATATTAAACTGCTAATATAATCGAAATCGTAATTGAATATCTAAAGAAGAATAGAGTTCAGTTCTTAATCATTTAGAAAGAGAATTGATTCCTCTGTGGATAATTGTATACCTAGTAGGGTTGTATTATGGAATATCATTAAACTTGGCAAATCAGTTTCAAAACAAAGATTTAAAAGATATATTTCATGTTCCCATAAGAAGAATTTCACCACTTACTTGAGAAAAACTGCTTTCTTGATAAAAATATAGATTTATTATGTGGATATGTGTACATATGAGCACCTGAGTCGCAGGTATGATTCGCGAGTAGGCTAGCCTTATTATTTGTATGTATAATTGCGTCGTACGATCGATTCGTGAGCGGGGCAGATAGATGCATCTATGGTTCGTGCCATTTGACCCTTCGGCAGTGCACATTTTATTATTGTTGGTCCGCGCCGTTCGACCCTCGGCATTTCTTGCGCATGATATTTACTGCGTAGTTGCAATGATTTTGCCTGATTACTGGCTTGGAATATTAAGTTGTCAATTGAAATGAAAGAGATTTAAAGTTATTAAAAAGATTTTGGAAGAAGTTGTTCCTTCCCGTCGATTTATTGTTATTTTATTAAAGCACCCATGTTGATTAATTTTTATTAATATGACGAAGATATAAAGTGTTAAATGTGAACGGAGTAGAAAATATTTATTCCTAATTATAATAAATTACCTATGATAATCATGCTTACTGAGTAAGTGTCTAATTTGACCTCTCGTCACTACCTCTCTGAGGTTAGGCGGGCGACTTACTGAGTACACGTTGTGGTTGTACTCATGCTACACTTGTTGTGCATTTTATTGCACAGGTACTTTCATAACAATGTGGAGGATTTCAGAGACTTAGGCGATCTGCATCATTCGAAGGCGATCTGCAGCTGACACAGTCTCTCTCGTACTGTATTTATTTTTACCTTAAATTTCCTTGTCCAATTTGTATTTCGGACAAGGCCTTGTGATGATTGTATAAATTTTTAGAAATAGCTCATGTACTTGTGACATCGGGTTCTGGGATGTGTTGGGATATTTTTGCTTAAGTGTAATATTTAAACCATTGTTTTACTTAACAAGTTTTTATTTGGTTAATATGTAATAAAGTGAAAGAAATTTTTTTTTTATAAATGTTAAAATCGGAAATTTATTTCAATTAATTAATGATTTGGCTTGCCCGACATTGGTTTCTGGAACCATCACGACCTTAGGGATTTTGGGTCGTGACATTTTTAATTGCACAAAACAAAGTTCGGCCAAAGCACATCATAAGTGACATGATTCAGAATGAGCTATAAGGTGATAAATGAAGCTCGGGTGATTAGGTGATTCATGAATTTTGAGGAAATGCAAAGGTTCAATAATTATCAGAATAAAAGTTCCATACAACAAGTTGAGTATAAGGGATTCGAGTAATTCAGAGGGTTTATGGTCGTGGTCCGATCAGAAGGTCAAACAACTCTTTGTTAGCCCGAAGCAGCTAATCAAAATGAAGCGTTGTAGTGGCAGAAGCAGACACCTTCAACAAGGATGCCACAAACTAGCCACCACATTTTCAAACTGACAAGATTTTCTTTGTTTGAAATAGGAGCAAGAAATTTCTTTTTGCTCTGCCGGAATCCTCCATGAGGAAAGCATGTTCTAGGTAACTTCAGTTTTAAGTTTTCAGGACCTTCCTGGATAACGGGATCTAGTTTTAAGCTTTCAGGACCCTCCTGGATAATGGGATTCAACTAACACTCATGAATGTTCCTAGTACAAACTGGGGCAGAAAATGTACTCTATTTTGTCTATGTTGTTGTGAGCGCAGGTGCCGAACTGGAGAATGAGGGAATTCATTTCAAGTTTCAAGTTAGTAGCAGGCGCCCACCCGGAGAACGAAAGGATTCATTTCAAGTTTTAAGTCAGAGGCAGGAGCCCACCTGGAGAATTGGGGAATTCATTTCAAGTTTTAAGTCAAAGGAAGGCGCCCACCTGGAACGAGGGAATTCATTTCAAGTTTCAAGTTAGCGGCAGGCGCCCACTTGGAGAATGAGGGAATTCATTTCAAGTTCAAGTCATGAGCAGGCTCCCACCTGGAGAATGAAGAAATTCATTTTAAGTTTCAAGTTTGTGGCAGGCGCCCACTTAGAGAATGAGGGAATTCATTTCAAGTATTAAGTTAGTGACAGGCGCCCACCTAGAGAACGAGGAAATTCATTTCAAGTTTAAAGTCAGAGGGCAGGGGCCCACCTGGATAACAAGGGAGTTCATTTCAAGTTTTAAGTCAGCGATAGGCACCCACCTAGAGAACGAGGGAATGTATTTCAACTATTAAGTCAGCGTTAGACGCCGACCTGGAGAATAATGGAATTATTTCAAATTTCACACTAGTGGCAAGCACCCACCTGGAGAATGAGGGAATTCATTTCAAGTATTAAGTCAGTGGCAAGCACCCACCTGGAGAACGAGGGAATTCATTTCAAGTTTCAAGTTAGTGATAGGCGCCCACTTGGAGAACGAAGGAATTCATTTCAAGTTTTAAGTCATCGTCGGACGCCAACCTGGAGAATGAGGGAATTTACTTCAAGTTCAAGTCATTGGCAGACGCCCACCTGGAGAATAAGGGAATTTATTTCAAGTTTAAAATTAGTAGCAGGCGCCCACCTGGAGAAAGAGGGAATTCATTTTAAGTTTCAAGTCATTTGCAGGCGCCCACCTGGAGAATGAGGGAATTTATTTCAAGTTCAAGTCATTGGAAGGCGCCCACCTGGAGAATGAGGGAATTTATTTCGAGTTCAATTCATTAATTGGCGCCCACCTGGAGAATGAGGGAATTCATTTCAAGTTTCAAGTAATTGGCAGGCGCCCACCTAGAGAATGAGGGAATTTATTTCGAGTTCAAGTCATTGACAGGCCCCTACCTGGAGAATGAGGGAATTTATTTTGAGTTCAAGTCATTGGAAGGCTCCCCCTGGAGAACAAGGGAATTCATTTTTAGTTCAACTCATTGGCAGGCGTCCACCTGGAGAATGAGGGAATTTATTTTAAGTTCAAGTCATTGGCAGGCGTCCATCTGGAGAATGAGGGAATTTATTTTGAGTTCAAGTCATTGGCAGGCGCCCACCTGGAGAATGAGGGAATTTATTTTGAGTTCAAGTCATTGGCAGGCGCCCACCTGGAGAAAAAGGGAATTCATTTCAAGTTTCAAGTCATTGGCAGGCGCCCACCTGGAGAATGAGAGAATTCATTTCAAGTTTCAAGTCATTGGCAGGTGCCCACCTAGAGAATGAGGGAATTTATTTCGAATTCAAGTTATTGGAAGGCGCCCACCTGGAGAATGAGGAAATTTATTTCAAGTTCAATTTAGTAGCAGGCGCCCACCTGGAGAATGAGGGAATTTATTTCACGTTTCAAGTCATTGGCAGGCGCCCACCCAGAGAATGAAGAAATTTATTGCGAATTCAAGTCATTGGCAGGCGCCCACCTGGAGAATGAGAGAATTTATTTCGAGTTCAAGTCATTGGCTGGCGCCCACCTGGAGAATAAGAGAATTTATTTAAAGTTCAATTCATTGGCAGACGTACACCCGAATAATAAGGGAATCTATTTCAAGTTCAAGTCATTGGCTGTTGCCCACCTTGAGAATGAGGGAATTTATCTCAATTCAAGTTAGAAGTAGCAAAAACTCGCCTCAAGAATGCGTGTCGACAGTTCGAGATTCACAACAAGACTGTAGAAGATTCAAGATCAAGCCTTAGAAGACTTATAGATTGGAATCTTGAAACTCATAGCTGATAGACTTGCCTAGTTTCTTTTTATTTTGATTTTGGTGTAATAAGGAGTTCAACAAGCAATAACAGCAGTAACAATAGGAATAACAGTTAAATCATAGCTTCTCGGTAGTCTCAACTACCAAAAGTATCTAGAACTATACTGACCTGATTCTTTTATAGTCAAGGATATGTAAGCAAGGTTCGGTCAAACTTTTCCAAAACGCTTTCCATGGAGTATCCAACGGGCAAATATTGCTCGTAATTGCTCACTTGCCCGAAAACTCTTCGTGTTTCAGAGCAAAGAGGGGCAACTGTGAGCACGTAATTTTTTCCCGACTGAAAATACTCCTACAAAATTAAAAAAAAATAGATTTTCTAAATTATTTTAATTTTTATAGAATTTTTAAGAATTTCTTCTTAATTTTTGTTTGTATTTAGTTGCATATTTAATATTTAAAATTATAAGAAATACCAAAATATCTAAAATATTCATTGCATAGCATCTTAGGTTTAATTGAATTTGGGATTTAATTGCATGAATTAATTGCATTATTAAACAAAAATCACAAAAAATATGGGTCATTTTTACATTTTTAGCTGTTAGTTGCAAATTAGTAATTTCCTATAATTAGATTTAAGTTAATTGATTATTTAAATGGTAAAAATAGACAATTAAGTTCAATTATACAAATTAGATTTGATTTAGGTTTTAATTAACTTTATTAGGATTTAAAAAGAAAGAAAAAGAAAAAAAAAGGTTGGTTTGGTTCCGAAATGGGCCACAAAAATTTCAGTGGCCAAATATCACCCTCAAACCCACACTGCCCAAACCCAATTGCCCTCACCCAATCCAGCCCCACTACTAATCCAAAACGCCACCATTTGTTCATATCAAATCTGTAACGACCCGACCGGCCGCTTTGGGTATCAGGACTATATTCCCCTAAATGAGACTTCTCGTAGCAGCTTATTATGATTTATGACTTGTGGGGACGGGTGGTTCGGGATTCGGAAGCGTTTATAGTGGTATAGGAACACTTGGTTCCTTAAGGTTGGCCCTTAAGGCCAAGTTTGACTTCGGTCAACATTTTGAGTGAACGACCTTGGAATCGAGTTTCGATGGTTCCGGTAACTTCGTATAATGATTTCGGACTTGGACGTATGTTTGGAATGGGTTTTGGATGATCTGGTGGCGTTTCGGGGCCCAGTATCGAAATTACAGTTTCCTTAAGTTTGAAATTTGGGTTAGAACGTGTTTTTGTGTTATCGAGGTCCGAACGGAATTCCAAGATCGGGAATAGTTTTGTTATTTTATTTATGACTTGCTTGCAAAATTTGGTGTCATTCCGATTAGTATAGGTCGGTTCGGTGCATTGAAAGCGAATTCTGGAACTTTAAGTTCAAAGTTTGATTAAATTTGGTTTTGGGGTCTAATTCTTAGTTTCGTTGTTGTTTTTCATGTTCCGTAAATTCGAGCGAGTCCGTATCATGAACACAAACCTGCCAGTGCCTTTGGACAGGGTCCCGAAGGGCTCGGGTGAGTTTCGGACCCCTCGGAGTTAAATACAAAACACCAGAATTTCTGTGTTTGGTTTCCATCTATGTGTTCGCGGTTTCTCTGTCGCGTTCGCATAGAAGGATCTGGGCAGGGGTGAAAATTTCCATGTGCGTTCACATAGGTGCTCCGCGTTGGCATAGGGTAGGGTATTGGGCCAGACCAGCTTCGCCCTTACTCAGTGCGTTCGCACCCCCCCCCCCAGCCGCGTTCGCGTAAGTCTAGCCAAGCTAGACTCCATGTTCGCGAAGATCTCTCCGCGTTCGCATAGAAGGCCTCATCGGGCCCTGGCCATTTGTTGATCGCGAATGCACTGCCCCTGATGCGTTCGCATAGAAGGGGCAACTAGGCAGTGTGTTTTTAAAACGGGACTTAAACCATTTTTGGGCATTCTTCTTCTTCCTTGGGGTGATTTTTGAGCATGCAATAGAGCCAAAAGACCTGGCTATTTTGAGGTAATTGATTTCTTCAATAATTTTCGGAATCCGAGCACGTGGGCTCGAGGGTGTATTTTAGGGTTTTTTAAAAGTAAGGTGAAATAACTAAGTAAATAGGAGAATTCCATACTTTTTAGTATAAATTGATATATTTGTATAACATTTGGCTAGTTTCGAGTCCTTGGGTTACGAGTTTGGAGTTTGTAAGTGGGAATTGTCCCCATAGGTGATTATAAATGGTTAGTTGTCCTTATTTGCGGGGGCTGCGCACGCACGAAGTGACGAGAGTCCGTGTATAGCTACTATTATGCCTTGTTGGGTAGTTTAGGACTAACGAGCATTCTTTATGTGTTGTACCTGTGATCTTGCAAATGGTCTAAGTAGTCTAATATCCTCGAATCTCACTGTAAGGGCCTAAGAAGTTATGCTTTGAAATTGACATTTTAAAATTCTCATCCTGTCAGCGTGTTCCCTGCTAAATTATCTGGAATCTCCTGCTAATCATGTATTTATACGGGAACCCAGGTCGCATGATTGGTTCGTGAGCGGGACAACCCTAGTACTATATTAACACGAGTCGCATGAATGATTCACGAACGGGGTAGTCTTAGTATTATATTAGCCGCGTCACATGTTCGATTTGCGAGCGGGGCAAATAGATGCATCTATGGTTCAGGCCGTTCGACCCTCGGCAGTGCACATTTACTTTTCACGTCGTAACGACCATACGTTCGTAGCCTGTTATATGTTTGGTAATTTATGAGAATCCCTGTAATTGTAATTGTTGATATCATGAAAGAAAGAAGGTTAAATAGTTTTTATGCCATGGAAAGGGATGGCGTGAGGGTACTAGAGATTGTTATTTGATGCTCATTTCCTTATTATTGTTCATTACTGCTATTACTGGTTAGCCTGTATTCATTTCACATTGTCTGACCCTAGTAAGTATCACGTCGACCTCTCGTCACTACTTCTTCAAGGTTAGGCGGGATACTCACTCGGTACATATCTGTTTATGTACTCATGCTACGCTTTTGTACTTAATTGTACATGTTTTGAGGCTAGTGCATCTGGTTATCCGAACGGAGCTTGACCTTGGGAGTATATTATTGACCTGACTCCACGGTGAGTTGCTTCCCTTGGTGATTCTCAGCAGCACTATGGAGTTATCTTTTGTTTATTTCTGTCTACTTCCTTCAGACAGTAGAACAATTTACTTCATCTTTTGTATATTCTACTAGTTTGCATGTAGACTTGTGACACTAGTTCCTGACACACATAGTAGACTTTATATTTTTGGAAATGTATATATCTATTCATGATCCTTATGGCTACCTTTATTTAAGTTGGCTAATTTCTCCGTTTCCACTTAAACATTTTTAAGTTTAAAATGTGGTAAGTGCGAGGATGTTTTTTTATCAATTAAGGAAATTTCACTTGTAACTAAGAGTCTTGCGGATCGATACAGAGACGTCTGTATTTATCTTTGGGAGGCTATAGGGTGTTAGGAAAACTCTCTTTATTGATGATGTATCGTGAAGTTGATGGTTTACTAAATCTCATTCTTCTATTCTCTCACGGATGGTGAGGGAGCGTACATCTAGCAGAGGCCGGGGGAGGGCACCGGCCCGAGGTAGGGGACGTGGGCATCCCAGAGCAATTCCAGGGGTTCCTACTATAGAGGAGTAGGGGGAGGTTCCCCCAACGGGTCCCGCTCCAGTGGACTTCATGACGGCGCCAGGCTTCCAGGAGGTCATGGGCCGTATGATGAGATTTATGGATACTATGTCCCAGGCTGGTTTATTTCCAGCAGATCCTGTCGCTTCTCAGGCGAGAGGGGGAGCCCAGACCTCTACTGCCCATGTTGCAGGCCAGACAGCAGCACATCATCATACCCCGGGTACCCTGCCCGTGGGGAGGTCAAGCCTGTAGCAGCAGCACCTGAGCCCAGACCAGATGCGGATGGCGATCCGCAGAAGTTATTGGACAGATGGACTCGAGTGCACCCTCTAGTCTTCGAAGGTGAGCAAGGCGAGGATGCCCAGGATTTCATTGACAGGTGCAGGGACAGACTGCAAAACATGAGGATACTAGAGTCCCATGGAGTGGACTTCGCTACTTTCCAGTTAGAGGGCACAGCTCGCAGATGGTGGTAGTCATATACTCTCAGCAGGCCAGCGAATTCTCCTCCTATCACTTGGGAATAGTTCACTCAGATGTTTCTAGATAGATATATCCCACCCTCTGCTAGGGAAGAACTGTGGTATCAGTTTGAGCAGCTGGAGCAGGGACAGATGTCAGTGACAGATTATGAGGCTAGATTTTCAGAGTTGTCTCGCCATGCACTCATGATACTACCTACCGATACTGAGAGCGTGCGATGATTTATATCTGGGTTGCATCTAGGAATTAGGGACAACATGGCCCAAAAGGTGTAGATAGGGACTCCTTATCAGCTGGTAGTGGAGATTGCTCGTAGGATCGAGGGTTATCGGTCGAGGATCAGGGAGCAGGTACAGCAGGATAAGAGAGCCAGGTATTCCGGGGATTTCATAGGTGCCCCAGCTAGGGGCAGCGGTCATTTTGGTAGGGTCAGCCCAGCAGGCCCCCATATTCAGCACCCCCACCACCACCTCCTCGTGGTGCTCCAGTGAGACCTTATTTCAGCGCTATACCAGAAGGTTCTCACCGTTCCCCAGTTATCCAAGGTTCTTCTTCAGGGCCGCAGGCCATGCCTCCGGGGAGATGTTATGAGTGTAGGGATTTCTGCCATATCAGGAGGACTTGTCCCAGGTTTTGGAGCAAAGTAGTGCAGCAGGGTTATCGGCTTATGAGTCCAGCACCAGCAGTCAGGCCACCTAGAGGTGGAGGACAGGTCGGCAGGGGTCGTCCTAGAGGTGGAGGCTAGTCAGGGGGAGGTCAGGAAACTCCTGTTCACTCTAGAGGAGCTCAATCTTTCGGTACTCCAGCTAGATTCTATGCCATTCCGGCTCGATCAGATGCAGTGGCCTCAGATGCCGTGATCACAGGTACTATTTCAGTATGTGGTAGAGATACATCGGCCTTATTTGATCCAGGATCCACCTATTCATATGTGTCAGCTTTATTTTCTTGTTTCCTGGATATTCCTCGCGAGTCCTTGGGTACTCTTATTTATGTGTCCACTCCCATTGGCGATTCTATGGTAGTAGACTGGATTTATCGGTCCTGTGTGATTTAATTTTGTAGGTTTGATACCAGAGCGGATCTCCTATTTCTCGACATGGTTGATTTCGAGATTATTCTAGGCATGGATTAGCTAACTCCCTATCATGTCGTGCTAGATTTCCATGCCAAGATAGTCACTTTAGCCATGCCCGAGTTGCCTAGGATGGAGTGCAGAGGTTCCTTAGTTAGTGCATCCATCCGGGTTGTTTCATTACTGAAGGCTCGACATATGGTCGAGAAGGGTTGTTTGGCCTATCTTGCTTATGTGCGGGACACCACCGCCGAGTGTCCGATGATTGATTCAGTGCCAGTGGTTCAAGAGTTTGATGATGTATTTCCTTCAGACCTTCCAGGCATGCCTCCGGATCGTGATATTGATTTCTTCATTGATTTAGCTCCAGACACCCAGCCTATATCCATTCCTCCATACCATATGGCTCCAAAGGAGTTGAAGGAGAAGCTTGAGGAGTTGTTACCTAAGGGGTTTATCAGGCCGAGTGTATCGCCATGGGGTACCCAGTTTTATTTGTGAAGAAGAAGTATGAGACTATGCAGATGTGTATTGATTACCGCCAGTTGAACAAGGTCACCATTAAGAACAAGTATCCTTTGCTGCACATCAATGATTTGTTTGACCATTTGCAGGGTGCTCAGGTGTTTTTTAAGATTGATTTGAGATCAGGATATCATCAATTAAGGATTCGGGCCTCAGATGTTCTGAAGACTGCTTTTCGTACGAGATATAGCCATTACGAGTTCCCGGTGATGTCCTTTCGCTTGACTAATGCCCCAGCAACATTTATGGACTTGATGAACAGAGTATTCAGGCCGTATATTGATTCCTTTGTCATTGTCTTCATTGATGACATTTTGATTTACTCATGTAGCCCGGGGGAGCACGAGCAGCATTTGAGAGTCGTACTCCGGACTTTGCGAGAACAGAAGCTATATGCTAAGTTATCCAAGTGTGAGTTATGGTTGGATTTTGTGGCATTCTTGGGCATGTGGTATCCGGAGAGGGTATCAAGGTTGATCCTAAGAGGATTGAGGCAGTTCAGAGTTGTCCACGCCCTACTTCAGCTACAGAGATCATGAGTTTCATGGGTCTAGGAGGCTACTACCGGCGATTTGTGGAGGGGTTCTCTTCTATTGCAGCTCCATTGACTAGATTGAATCAAAAGAATGCCCCGTTTCGATAGTCCGACGGGTGTGAGGTGAGCTTTCAGAAGCTCGAGACAGCATTGACCTCAGCACCAGTTCTAGTATTGCCTTCCGGTTCTGGGATGTATACAGTATATTACGACGCTTCGCGCGTTGTCTTGGGGTGTGTGTTGATGCAGGAAGGGAGAGTTATTGCTTATGCTTCGCGCCAGCTTAAGGTTAATGAGAAAAATTATCATGTGCACAATTTGGAGTTGGCGGCGATTGTTCATGCTCTTATGATTTCGAGGCACTACTTGTATGGGGTGTCCTGTGAGGTTTATATATACCACCGCAGCTTTGAGCACTTGTTCAAACAGAGGGATCTTAATTTGAGGCAGCGCAGGTGGCTTGAGTTGCTGAAGGATTATGACATCACCATTCTATATCATCCGGGCAAGGCGAATGTGGTAGGGGATGCTTTGAGAAGGAAGTCAGAGAGTATGGGTAGCTTGGCTTACATTGCAGCAGAGGAGAGACCTCTAGCCTTGGACATCCAGTCCTTGGCTAACCGCCTGGTGAGATTAGACCTTTCAGAGCCTCGTCGAGTTTTAGCACATGTGGTTACTCAGTCTTCGTTATTGGGGGAGATTAAGGCCCGGCAGTTCGATGATTTGTGCTTAGCAGAGCTTCGGGAGACAATGGTACATGGTGGTGCCAAGGAGGTTACTATTGGAGAGGATAGTGTTCTGAGAGTCAAGGACCATTTATGTGTTCCTAATGTTGATGGCCGGAGGGAGAGGATTCTATAGAAGGCACACAGTTCTCGGTATTATGTTCATCCTGGTGCTACGAAGATGTATCGTGATTTGAAGCAACATTACTGGTGGAGGAGGATGAAGAGGGGCATTGTGGAGTATGTGACTAGGTGTCTTAATTGCCAGCAAGTGAATTATTTGCACCAGAAGCCAGGAGGCCTACTTCAGCAGATGCCCAATCCTGAGTGGAAATGGGGACGCATCACTATGGACTTCGTGGTTGGGTTGCCTCGTACTTTGCGGAAGGTTGACACGATTTGGGTCATTATGGATAGATTGACCAAATCGGCACATTTAATTCCTATATCTACTACATATACTTCTGAGAGGTTAGCCCAGATCAACATTCGGGAGATAGTCTGATTGCACGGTGTGCCGGTTTCCATTATATCAGATCGAGGTCCTCAGTTCACCTCGCACTTCTGGAGAGTATTGCACAGTAGGTTAGGCACCCAAATAGACCTCAGCACAGCATTTCACTCTCAGACTGATGGTCCGTCGAAGCGGTCAATTCAGATATTGAAGGACATGCTCAAGGCATGTGTGATTGACTTTGGAGGTCAGTGGGACCAGTTCTTTCCTTTGGCCGAGTTTTCTTATTATAACATTTATCAGTCTAGCATCGAGATGGCTCCATTTGAGGCATTGTATGGTCGACGATGTCGTTCTCCTATCGGGTTATTTGAGCCAGGTGTTGATACCCAATTTTTCCTCAAATTATTTTTAAACTTGCATATAAGCCCTCAAAATTACTGTTTGTAATAATGAGTGTTTTTCCCTATTTTTTCATATTTTTATTAAATTATTTTTCTGTTTATTTTAATATTTCATATTTAAATAATTCATAAATTATGCTAGAAATAATTTTAAAATATTTCCCAGCTCAGTATGTTATTTATAATCAATTTTTTATCTAGTGAAACTCAATTATTTCACAAATTAGCCAATTGGGTCTTATTTAATTTCAATTACAACAATTTTACAATTATGGCCCAATTGAACTTTTTTGCACTATTTCAATTCGAAATTTATGCATTTTTACAATTAATATTAGTTAATTACTGTGATTTTACCTATTTTAACTTAATCTCATTTTTATATGATTATTGGCTATTTTAATTAATTAATTATCTATTTTATTGGGTATTCAACATCTAGCCACATTTATTTTAATTTTAGCCACATTTTAACCCAATCTTTAGACCCAATTACCCAACCCATCTGATTTCATTAACCCAATTGACCCAGCCCAGTCTTCAAATTATACCCGGCCCAACCCCATGCGTGATCTGAGCCGTTGATCATATGAGATCACGGTTCAGATCTGACTTGCCTTAATTAATTCAAACGACCATTCACCAACCCCCTCTTTTTCCCAGACCCCTTCATTTCTCTATCTCTCGTCTCTCTCTCTCTCTCTAGTCTCAAGAGACTTCTGTCTCTTCGTCTCCTATGGAACTCCACCACCTTCCTCCGGCCACCTCCGACCACCATCCTTTCGACTACAAGCCTCCGTGATGTCTCCTCCATCTAGATCACTTCCTCTCTAAAGCCCTCGAGGACCTATGCCATGTCGACTTGCACTTGGGGCTCCTGCTTTTGTTGTTCCCGGCCTCTCCGGTGGGGTTTTGACACGGCCACACTATATCCACCATGATCTTTGAGTTTCACGGAAGGTTCTCCATTTATCTCTGGTTCTCTTATGAAACCCTAATTTTTTCCTAAACCTCTCAGTTCTATGGTATTTTTAATCGATTCAAGCTTGTTTATTTATGTTTTACTTTATTCTCGACTCAGAATCTTTGATTTTCAAACGTTTTTACTTCCTTTTTACAACTAGGGTTTCTCATAACCATTTTTTGCATGTTTAAAGCTATGTTTTTCTTTGTGTTTGAGTCGATTCTTTGAATATCTCGACTGATTTCGTATTCTTGTTGCTTTTTAAACTTGCATATGTCGAAAACCCTAACTGTTAGGATTTTTTCTGCCTGGGTTCTTCGTATTCACCTGATTATTTGATTCCTATTATGACTCTGTGATTGTTATATTTCAAACAAGCTTGCTAAGGCCTAACCTACTTGTGTTACCTGTATGTGATTGTTTATTTGGACTTGTGCATTTCTAAACTTGTTTGTTGCTATGACTATTAGATTCTCTATATATGTGTTGAATATAGAGCATGAATCTCTCTTGATTGACTCTGATTTCCTTATTGAATGATCTGATTAAGAATATGTCTTTCAAAGCCCTACAACTCTCCATGTTTGTTTAAATTGATTGATGACTTACCTTGTTTATTAAGACGCTCTATTTACTGAACTTTTTCCTTAATTATGGCTTTCTGAATCTAGTCTTAATTGGTTTTTCTATACTTAATAAACTTTGACTCCTTCCTTATTATTCATATATTGATTTTGTATGTTACTAGGTCTTACCGTGTGAATTTTGAAACCCCTTAACTTAAGGGAACAAATGTCTTGATTTCCTGGTTAATTGATTCCGAGTTCCTTTATTACCATTCTACTTTGATTCTTTCCTTATTTAGTCTCGTACTGACTTCTATTTACCTTATATGCTATGTGTTTTACCGTTTTAGTTTTTAAGTCCCTTGACTTAAGGGAACCATGTCTTAATTTCTCACACTGATTGATTTTGACTTCTTTTATTACCATGACTTTTTGATTCTTACCATATTTTGCTACTCGTTTTCATTTATAAAAGTCCTAGCTTTTAACTGAGACAATGACACACTTGTGGTCAAGAACTCTCTATCACACTAAATCTCTCTACTCTATTACTCGAGTTCTTTGTTCTTGTCTACTGTTAGCTGGCTACAAGCCAAGGCTAACCATTGTGCTCTTTCTCTTGTTCTCTCATTCTGCATGCTTTCCTTTTTACTGGTATGTCTTATTTTAAATTTAAAGCTTCATCAACAACATGATTCTCTACTTGTTTCAGTTCTTATTGTTCTTAGCCTGCTTTTACTTATGGTTCTTATGCGAAACCTATAATTAGAATACACTCAGCATGCTATTGTCTCTCTTGTCATTTGTGTTTTTGGGCATATCTATTAGTTGTTTTCATGATTGTGTTGTACCCCAATTCCTTGAACCTCTCTATGTGACTCCTTTATGGTTGGTTTATGGCTATGTCAGGGTAAGCAATCTCTGATCATGTCCAAACCATTCCTAGATCTTTCACTCGATTGTTTACCATTAAATGTTCTACCTGTTCCCATCCCCCATTACCACTGCTTGTAATGTCTGAACCTGTTGTAATGCTGTGTATTTTGGCAGTGCATCTTCGATGCTGTGTGAGATTGTTACTTACTCATCTTTTTTCAAACAAACTCTCTGGTTTATGAACTCTCTTTCAAAACTCCTTTTCTTTTCCAGCTTACCTCTTGGCACTTCACTTTACTCCTAGACTCCTAGGTTCCACCCCCTCAGTGTAAGAATTGCTTAGGGACCCGTGAGTTCCCTCTGAACTTTGATGCACTGAGGCTGGTAATTCCACACTGCACTTGTTCAACTTTGGTAATTATATTTGGGTGTTGGTATTGGCCAAGGACCCCACGAGGGTCCTAGGGAGCTTTGCCACACCCAGACCATGTAAGGTTGTGAAACTCGAAGTGATCGAGGTTGGGAGATATGGGATTGATTGAAGGCTCTCTATAGAAGTAGCTTCTTATTTCCTTTCAGTAATGTAATTCATTATTCTTGACCTGTAATAATCTGTAAACGAATGCTTGGGGCTAGATAGTGAATATAGGAGGGGACTATGCATGTTTAATATAGTTATGGGTAGAAATCATGATCATATGATTTACTTTACCTATGTGTGCAATAGTATCATGCTTAGGACATGCATTAGAAACCATGTTTAGGTTCTTTACTTCATCATCTCTACTATACTCCTATTTACCTTAGAAAGCATGTTCACAGCTAATAACTATAATAAAATATGTCGTAATGATACTGCTTCTACATTTGCATCTAGAAATCATGCATCAGGACTCATAATCAATGTGTGCCTAATTAGTATATATACGGACGCCTAGGAAAACCTTAGGCCTAATACTTATTAAAACTAAAATCANTAAATCCTGCTACTTTCTTTAAATTACTGGATTTCCAATCAATTCCTCTTCCCAAAACTATTCTGTCCTTTTAGATTCCCTGCTTTATAAGTCCTTTGTTAAACTTCTAAAACCTTCTATTTTTCTAACTTAAAACTCCTATTTTAAATCCTGCCTTTGAGACCTTGGTTGTGTTTGAGATGTGCTATTTATATATGTACCTGTGGAGGGATCTGTGAGCCTCTTATCTCCCCTTATGTGTTCCCATATTTGTCGTCCTAATTGTTTTATATGTCTCTTAGAATTTTATCCTTTAAACCTAGGGGTTCAACCTAGTACTCACCTTGTAGGATTTAGTAGTCCTCAACAACCTCCGGGACTTATAGAACGGGATGGGTAATAGCACGCAATAAGCCTTCGTGACCAGCACGCGCTTCTTTAAATAACCTCTATGGGGTGGGAAGGGTAGAATGCATATATGATGACCAGTGCGCTAATACAATGTGTACCCCTATTCGAGGAGTAATTACTGAGTATTGCATTAATGTGATCTGTATTACTTTAAACCTAGGACTATTCTTTTCAAATGTTTTTACTCTGATGTTTTTCCCAAAAACCTTTAAAGAATTTCATACTTGTTTGAAATCCCCGCTTATATGAACCTTACTTGCTATTTGTTTACCATCCAAATTCACAAAACTTTTTGGCTGGGACCCACAGTTGTGGATCTTGAGGGGTGCCTAACACCTTTTCCTTAGGATAACTTCAAGCCCTTACCCAATCTCTGGTGATGCAAACTAGTTCATGAGTTATCTACTCTAGGTGCCATAACACACCACAAAATCGTTTGGTGGCGACTCTTCCTTAGACCTCTTCCTTTAATGAGTTTTACAGAATGTCAAAAATCCTATCTCTCTGCACCTAACCCGTGCGAGGAAAAAGGAGGGCGCGACAGCATGGCGACCCTGCTGGGATATTCCCTAGGCTTACACCATTACAGGTTGTCTTGTGAATTTGGACCTTTCAATTTCTGTTTAAATGTTTATGCCCTTTCCTATTCCCGTTATATGTTGTTAACTGTTTAATTTCGCAAGTATTTATTTCGCCTGAACAAAACTGATGTATCTTCATATTTTCTTTGTAACTGCTTTCAATTACAACTGCCGTATTTCCTTTCTTTACCACTTTCCTCAATGTGAAAACACATGCCTACTTGTTTAAATGTTATTTATTGCATATCATGCTCCACATTCATATTCCACTCGTGCCAAACAAAATCCTATAGCAATGCTTACAATGAGTGGTTGCGCTATTCTAATATTACTACCCTTAAATTCGGAAAGGTGTATTTGAGGTAAAATTATTTGATCAGCGGTGCAGTCGACAGTTCTGTGCCTTCTCCCTTGAGTTTTCCGCTCAAGGGTATCGGTATACAACCCCATAGAAACCTTACTATATTGTATGTTGCATGCATCATGGTCAAACCTAGCCAGGTTAACGTGTTGTCCACACAACAGCCTTTAAGATAGCCTTGTCCAAAGTCCATTGGGTTTCCCTGGAACCTAAACGGACGCCTTCATGTTCGGTGCATTTATTTGGAGAATTAAATGCTCATGCTAATTATTGATGTTAAATAGTCGAGTCTCGTGGGGGTAAGGGCCTAACTTGTTTGTTTTGTAGAAATGAGGCACGAGGTCGCCAGATTCGGCATGGTCACCAATATCCACCCCAAACTACTAAACTGGTGGGAGGATCTTCACTCCAGTGACAAAACAGTCGTCAGAAAACACTTGGGCAACCTACCCTCTCTTCTGGACTTTCAGCCGAGCAACATGATGATAGAAGATAATACCCTATTCTGGGACTGTGATCGGTCGGTCTTTCGCTTTGGAAACAATGAGATGACACCATTGCTAGAGAAAATAGGAGGGTTAGCCGGTTTAGATTGGGAGTCTCTAGGGTTATTGATGCCTGAAAACTGTACAGGCCGAGGTTTTCTCAAGATGATGGGACTAAAGAAAAATCCAGGCTTGGTCTGCTTAGAAGACTCGTACATCCCCTTAGACTATTTTTATGGGAGGTATGGTCGTAACCAGTCTTACCGCACTTATCAGGAAGAATTCGCCCTTACTTCTCTAAGGAACATTCACCGCCTGGTATCCATCTTTATAGATGCTTCTTGGGTCTGATGGTGTTCCCAACAAATAAAGAAAGAATCCACACCAGGTTGGCTATGGTTTCCAAGACTTTGATGGAAGAGGTTGACAGGAAAGACTTCAGTATCGTGCCAATGATCATTGCTGACATGTACCGAGACTTGGAAAAGTGTCAACGAGGGGAAAAACATTTCGAGGGTTGCAATCTTTTACTCCAACTGTGTCTCACTGAGCATTTGCAAAAGGGCGACTACCGTCAGGACATCCACAGGAGAATTTGGGATGATCATATTGCTTTCCATCATCCAAAGCGTATGAACTACATCCCCGACATGTTTGCTCAGCCAGAAAATGCCAACGGGTTGGCTGAGTTGCTAGGGAACTTGACCGAGGATCAGATTCAGTGGATGTTTGAGTGGTTCCCAACCGACGAGTTCATCATCCGAACTCGAGACACCCCATTTTTGTTATTGATTGGTCTAAGAGGGACGTATCCTTACGTCTCGATCTGAGTCATGAGGCAGGCAGAAAGGAAGCAAGTGGTACCAAGGGTCGAGGAGATGAGTCATCTCAGGGAAAATTTCCAAAACGACGACACCCCTCATAAGTGCCAAGCTCAGCATTTGTGGCACTGCAAGTTCCAGTTAGAAAAGGACACTATTGAACCCGACAAGTATCATGCTGGTTACTCTCCTTATTATCTAGGATGGTTAGAAGATAACTTGGGTGGAAGTATCGAGCCAGGATTAGCTCAAGGCCACAGGGTCGTAGATGAGAAGGCCGAGGCAACGAGTAGACTCAACCAGTTGCACAAGAGGCTCCGTGATTGTGAAGAAGATCATCACAAAATACACGAGGCCAACAAGAACCTGATAGAGGAATGGAAAGACATGGCCATCACCTCCACCCAGAGGCTAGCACACTTGGAGCGAGGCATAGTCGACTTAGATGAGAAGTTCATTAGGAGGATCGAGACCTGTCAGAAGACCGAGGGAGCCGAAGAAGGAATTCTAGCCAGGACCTACTTGCTGCTGGGACTCCGCGAGATGGGGATGCTGATCAAGGCGAGCAGAGATGCCGAGTCTAGGGAAGTTCCTTTTGGGACCAAGTAATTAGGATTGTCTTTATTTTGGCCTTCTGATGTAATAAGGCCCCTGCCGTTACTGACATTTTATATTTTTCGCATTTTTAGAGTCGTTTTAGATTTTTATATTTTATTATCAATAAAATGAGGCATTTAGCATCTTAAGTTTTCCAAATCAATTTGTCGCTAGGCCTACCTCGGGCACAAAGAGTTCCCCAACTTAGGACACGCTTTACATTTCCACTTTATGTGTTTAAATACTGCAATATTTTTTTTATGATCCCCACTAACTTCATTACTTTTTTGTTTTTTGTTTTCTTGATTTATTATTCCCCTCCCGAAAGGTTGGTTCGTGCATTCCGGCATCATCCGCCTATGGCACAAGATCAAAAGGCCCTCCTCCTACTCCTCCTTCTAGTCCTCCCAAAATAAAAAACAAGGGTAAAAATAAGATGGCAGAGGCAAGCGGCGTCAGAAAAGACAACATCCACGAACAAGTTGAGATCGCTGATGGTCGGGGTATTCAGGTTCTGCAAGAGGGTATGTCTCCATGGAGAAGAAGCTGCTGAAGTTCCAAGAGGAACTTGATCAAGTCAAGAATTTGGCTCACCTATCACTTTCCATCATTGTTCGGGATGTCCACTTCCTAAATGCTCCAAACCCCACTTTACCACAAAACACCCCTAAACAACCGAATCACCCCAAAGACCAAGTCCCACCAGCACAATGCAATGCTTGTCACCATAACACTCCACCTCTCTAGGAACAGACAAAAGACCACTTCCAGGCCTACAATAATCCCATTTATGTGGAAACCGTGGCTCATTCCAAACCACATACCCTTGAGTCTGACGATAAGGATAGGCTCATCAAGAATTTGGCCGAGGAACTCAAGAAGTTGACCAATCGAGTTCAGGGCATCGAAGGAGTTAGAGGGATTGAGGGGCTGAACTATGAATATCTTTGCATACAGCCTGATGTCGAACTACCCGAGGGGTACAAACCTTCTAAGTTTGAGATGTTCGATTGTACTGGTGATCCAAGAGTCCATTTGAGAACTTACTGCGACTAATTGGTTGGCATAGGAAAATATGAAAGAATCCACATGAAACTCTTCATGAGGAGTTTGAAAGGAGATGCACTGGCCTGGTACATCGGCCAGGATCCAAAGAAATGGACTAATTAGGTAAGCATGGCAATAGACTTCATGGATCGATTCAGGTTCAACACGGAGAATGCTCTGGATGTATTCTACATCCAAAATTTAAAGAAGAAGCCAACGGAGACCTTTCGGGAGTATGCTACTCATTGGAGGTCAGAAGCTACCAAGGTTAGGCCAGCCTTAGAAGAGGAAAAAATGAAGAAATTCTTTGTACGAGCTCAGGGTCCTATATTACGAATGGTTGATGATGGTCAAAGATCACAAGTTCTCTAACATCATCAAATTGGGAGAGCGAATCGAAGAAGGCATCAAAAGGGGTATGGTTACCAACTTTGAAGCTTTACAGGCTACTAATAAAGCTCTACAGTCTGATGGTGTGTCCAGAAAGAAGGATGTGGGAGTCGTGATGGTTGCACAACAAGACAAGTCCCTGCCCAAATACCAAGTATATCCAATACCCTCATTCACATACCAACCATCTCCAAGTTACCAAGAACCTTCACCTCAATACCAAGCACCCTCACCCACATATCAAGCTCCACCACCCACATATCAGCTTTCCTCTCCCAGATACTCCCAACCAGCCCCCATTTACAACGCCTACAATTCCCAACCTTCTCACTACCAATCACCACCTACTCACCAAAACTTCCCAAGACCTCGCCCTAACTTCGACTGTCACCCTCCAAAACAGTATACTGCCATAGCTAAGCCCATTGATCAACTATATGAAAGACTCAAAGTCACCGGTTACGTCACACCCATTCCTGCTGCCACCCCGGAGAACCCTTCTCAGTGGATCAACCCAAAAAAATCTTGTGCTTAACACTCCGGCATGAAGGGACACACCATCAAGGAATGTCGTTCCTTGAAAGACAAGATACAAACCCTCATAGAACAAAAGATCATTGTAGCCAAGGACCCTGCTCCTAATGTTCGCAATAATCTGTTGCCAGACCATAAAGGTGGTGTCCATATGATTGAAGTAGATGATGATTGGGATCCTGAGGGATCAATTGGACTGATTGCAGAGGTTCATCTGAAGAAGCCCGCAATTACTCTCAACCCAATTGTGGTTCAGATGCAGCCAACCGAGGATGCTGAGGTAAACATTTCCATTCCACTCGAGTTTGAATAGAGACCGCCCGCAAAGGAAAAGGCCCGAATACTGATTGAAGTTTAGTTTGTACGGCCACTCGAAGTAGTAGTCCGGCCGCCTATAACATATGCTCCGGCGTTAATAAGGATGACCACACCTATTCCAGTGGCAATGTCAACAACGCCACCCTTTTACTCAAAAACCATCCCATGGGACTACACAGCTGAAGTACGGAGAAAGGGTAAAAGCAAGTCTGAGGAAGCCATTACTGCACAGGGTATGACCAGAAATGGCAGAGTTTACACTCCCAAACATTTCGCTGAATCTAGCAAGTAGGCCGCCAACCGTCCTCCCACCATTGAGACAGGTTCAAACAATCATTGGAGAAAGGTCCAAGCCAAAGAGTACTCAATCCTCGACCAGTTGAACAAGACACCAACTCAAATATCTATCCTCTCTCTATTACAGAATTCTGAGACGCACAGGAGCGCCTTGCTGAGAGTGCTGAGTGAGGTATACATACCAGACAATATCACTAGCGGGGAGATGGAAAACATGGTGTGCCAGGTTGTGGAAAGCCACAAGATTACTTTCCATGAAGACGAGTAGCTGCCCGAGGGGTTTGGGCATAATAAAGCACTACATATTACTGTGCGATGTGAGGATCACTTCATTACAGGATCTTAATTGATGGGGGTTCCGGCCTCAACATTTGTCCGCTGATCACCCTCAAGAAATTAGGCAAAAGTCTACAGGATATAAAATAAGGAGAGATCAATGTAAAGGCCTTCGATTGTTCGCAGAGGTCGACTATGGGAAAAATCACCTTGTGCTTACATATGGGACCCACCTGGTTCGATGTAGACTTCCAGGTGATAGACGTGCCCGCATCGTACAGCTTGCTGTTAGGGCGACCTTAGATACACGTCACTGGGGCCATGGAATCAACCCCACATCCAAAATTTGATCACACTCAACTATGTCTTGTAGAAGACTAAACGGGCGCTGCAAATATAATCTGGGGTATTATGCCCAAAGTCGATCCCACAGGGAATTGACGTATCAATTAAGTCTTTAAATTACTACTGGTACTTATTCAATTTTCTCAATACTTTTGAATATAATTTGGTGAGGTTTACTAAATCTAATAACAAAATAATAAACTAGTAATTGACTAACAATATAGTGTAAACAATGATAATAAAGGTCTAAGGTTATGGTTTCCCCCGTTGGTGAATTCTTTCTCGGATACTTCTTATAGCTTGATTAATCGTCTCTATCAATCATGAACACTCTATCTACCATAAATCTCTCTCAAGTAATTATGATAATTTACTAGACGCACTCTCTCAAGTTACGCTAGCTAGATTTCATTACAGTTCACTTTAGATTGCACCCGAGGTATCGTTATCTCTAATCCAACCTCTAAACCCTCGGTTATGACTTTCGTCTATACTCTGGGAGTGGTGTTGTTCAAACAATTACCTAAATATGCACTCTCTCTCAAGTAGATACATACTAAATAGGCACAGCTAATTGATGGCCATTCAATTAACTACAATAAGAACGTAGTTGAACAAATAGAGAATAATCAATCAAAATATATTAATATCACAAGAAATTCATCCCCAACGGGTTCTACCAAAACCCTAGATTAAAAACTTAGCTACTCATGTTTAGAAGAAACAAAACTAAAAGAAATTGCATAATTGAAATATAAAGTAAGAAATACAAGATGTAGAACTCAATGTTCTTACACTTCAATGGAAGTTTCTCCTTTTAATCTCTTCTCTACTTTGATTCACGAAAATCCCCTTGTAATTGTGTTTTAGGAGTCTATTTATAGGTTTAGGGTGAACCCTAACCGTGTAGGAGATGTCTATTTCACTTGGGAAACACTTAAACCCGTCAAAACTCGGTTTCTGGCCGAACTGGGACCTTGGCGTTTGGACCANCCGGGGAGCAGGTGGGAAAGAGGAACTTCTCATGGAATATTTTGGAGAAAGCTTGACAGGGATTGCATCAGAATGGTACATGGACCAGGATATATCACGCTGGCACATATGGGATGATCTGGCACGAGACTTTTGTTCGGCAGTTACAATACAATGTGGACATTGATGCCGATAGGAACTATCTATCCAATCTCAAAACGAAATCCTCAAAAAGTTTCTATAGTTTACTCAATATATGGTTGTTTCTTCAATTCTGTGTTTAATTGCTTAATTGTCTGGC
>MDKJ01257496.1:0-43918 GCA_005239525.1 Nicotiana knightiana | reverse complement strand
TCGGTTATCGATTACACCAATAAGAAAATTTGCGGGATTCCACCAATAAGAAAATTTGCTAGCGGTAAGCGATGTTGTCATGTTTAGTACACTTACTTAATATATGTATACTATGTGTAAAACATGTATAAATAGTGGATAGCTAATAGAGATAGATGACTAATCACTACTGTATCATACCAAATGATACTACGATTAATTGATTTAATTCAGGTAGACTGATTATTCTTTAGCTCCTTACCTAACTGACCAGAAGAACTTCTACCAAATTACAATCAACTTACTGAGAGAACCCATTTTGAGATAGAGAATTACCAGATCTTGGAAGATACCGAGAAAGGAGGAATTTTGAGTGAAGAAAATTTGAGGCTTCAACAGTTCAGCTCTAAAGATGCAGGAGGGTATGGCCGTAGGGGAAAATCTTGAGGCAGAAGCGGCATGAATTCGTGAAGAGGAAAGGAAATAATAGGGTAGGGGAAATTAGATAATAATAATAAGGGTTGAGGAAAATGGAAATAATAAGTTAGGGTAAAGGAAACCACGACAAAAAAAAAATCTTATCGATTTATCGATAAATCGATAAGGGAAGTGGACAAAATCGAAATCGAAATCGATAACTCGATAAAAAAAAATTCGGAATCGAAATCGAAATCGATAAATCTATAACAAATAATCGATTCGATTTATCGATAAACCGATTCGAATGCACACCCCTACTCACGAGCTCTCGTGCCTTTTCCAGATATTGTTGCATCCGAGTCTCTCGAGCGATGTAAGTCCCATGCATCTGATTTACTACCAGTTGGGAGTCGCTTTTAATTACGATTTGCTCGATTGAAAGTTCTCGTGCGAGTTCTAGTCCTGCAATGACAGCTTCGTACTCTACTTCATTGTAGTTATATGATAACATTTGATAGTCTGTCGTGTCTTTTCACCCGTGGGTGATATTAAGATTATGCCTAAGCTGACACCTTTTTATATTGGAATAACCATCGGTAAATAGGGTCCATAGACCCGGATTAGAACCGTTAAAGAGTTGTAACTCTTTTTCCACTTCAGGGACAATGTTATTACTAAAGTCAGCGACAAAATCAGCTAAGATCTGAGACTTGATTGCAGTCCTAGGCTGATATATTATTCCATGCTCACTTAATTTTATGGCCCACTTGGTTAATCTTCCTGATAGTTCTTGTTTATGCAGTATGTTTCTTAATGGATACGAGGTCACAACTGTGATTGGATGACATTGAAAGTATGGCCTTAATTTTCTAGATGCCATGATTAGAGCTAAGACTAACTTTTCTAGATGTGGATATCTAGTTTCAGCATCTAGTAATGTCTTGCTTACATAATAAATAGGAGATTGTTTACCTTTATCCTCCCTTACCAATACTGCACTTACATCAATTTCCGAGACGACAAGGTAGACGTACAACCTCTCCCCCTCCTTTGGCTTTGACAGCAACGGAGGTATTGATAGATAAGCCTTTAGGTCTTTGAGAGCCTGTTGACATTCTTCAGTCCATTCGAACCGATTTCGCTTTTTGAGAACTACAAAGAATTTAAAACTTTTCTCGGAAGATTTGGAAATAAATCTTCTAAGGCTGCAATTCTTTCCGTTAGTCTTTAAACTTCTTTTTTTATAAGTACATCAGGTATTTCTTCTATAGCTTTAATTTGATCAGGATTTACCTCTATTCCCCTGTTTGATACAAGAAAACCCAAGAATTTACCTGATTTTACGTCAAAAGCGCATTTTTCTGGATTCAGCTTCATATTATACTTGCGTAAAATGTCAAAGGTAATAGAGAGGTGCTGGAAATGGTCTTCCGCCCGTGTTGATTTTACCAACATGTCATCGATGTAAACTTCCGTCGTTTTTCCCAGATGTTCCTGGAACATCAAGGTCACTAGCCTTTGATAGGTGGCTCCAGCGTTTTTTAAGCCAAAATGCATGACTTTATAACAATAAGTCCCCTTGTTTGTAATAAAGGAGGTTTTTCCTCGTTTGAGGGATCTATTTTAATCTTATTATAACCAGAATACACATCTAGAAAGATTAACAATTCATGACCTGCGATGGCATCAATCATTTGATCTATATATGGTAATGGGAATGAATCTTTGGGGCATGCTTTATTTAAGTCAGTATAATCTACACATACTCTCCATTTGCCATTCTTTTTAGGTACTACCACAGTGTTATCTAGCCAGTTAGGGTACGTTACCTCTCGTATCGAACCAATTTTCAAGAGTTTTTGTACCTCTTCGTCAATCACTTGGTTCTTGAATGGTCCTTACTTTATTTTATTCTGCTTAACAGGTACAAAGGTTTGATCTTCATTTAGTTTATGAGTCATCACTTCTGGTGGGACGCCTGTCATACCTGAGTGGGACCATGCAAAGCAATATGTGTTAGCCTTTAAATAATCAATTAACTTACCTCTTCGACCGAGGCTCGGCCTCGTGCCTACATACACTTTATGTTCAGGTTTTTGTTCAAACAATGGAACAACTTCGAGCTCTTCCGTAGTTGTTTTGATGTGCTCCTCTTCCTCTGGTTCATGAATGACGTCCGGTCTGGAATCTACATCAATGTGGTCCAATTTATCTTCTGTGGTGACTTGATTTACCTTTTCGTGAATATCTTCTTCCGTATCTGTTTGAACACTTACTTCTTTCGTACCTGTTCGGTCAATGGCTTTTTCCGTACCTGTTTGGCCGGTAACATATGCCTGGGAGATTTTCATATCTTCTGATTCTTCCGTCTCTACTTTTTTGTTATAATGAACAAAATTTATATTTCTAGAGATTTGTTAATCTCCTCTAATCTGTCTGATTCCCCATTCTGAAGGGAATTTTATTACCTGATGCAAGGTAGATGGTAATGCTTTCATGTCGTGGATCCAGGGCCTTCCCATGATTACGTTATAAGCCATGTCAGTATCAACGACTTGGAATTTGGTGTTTTTAGTTACTCTCTCGGCATAAGTGCTAAGTTTGATTTCTCCTTTGGTTATCACTGTAGAGTTGTCAAAACCTGATATGGCTCGTGCCTTTGGGATCACCTGATTTCCCAAGAGCATTTCTTCCACGACTCTTAGCAAGATAATGTTGACTGAGCTACCTGGATCAATTAACACTCTTTTAATGTTAGTGTCATGAATGATAAGGATATTACCAGAGCATCGTTGTAGGGGAGCATTAGTCCGCCGAAATCTGAATCATCAAAGGTTATATCATCTACGTCAGGATTTTCTCGAACCCGCTTTCCGTATGTAACTGTGACCTTCGAGGCTAATTTGCAAACTATTCCGTTTACTTCCTCTCCTCCATGTATCACGTTGACGGTTCTTTTTGGAGATGGAGGCTTTGGGGGCTCCTGCCTGTTCTTCATGTATGCCTGTATACCTTTACCACTAAACAATTATGTTAAATAGCCCTGTTTCAATAATTGTTCTATTTCACCTTGTAAAAACCTACAATCTGCAGTCTTATGTCCATGATCATTATGGAATTCACACCAGAAACCTGGATTCCTTTTAGTTGGGTTTGACCGCAGTTCTTTGGGCCATCGAACCTTATCACCCATATTTCTTAATATTGAAACAAGTTCATGGGTACTTACATTAAAGGTGTGATCCCCAATTCGTGCATTACCTCTAGGTCGTTCATCTCGATCCTTTCAGGATCTAGATGAGGACGAGCCTGCATCTCTGCTTGGTGGTCTATAATCTAACATGGTGTTTTCGAACCTGGGACGAGTTTCACGTCCCGATAGTCCCAAGTAAGGATCGAACCTGTTTTACTTGATCTCCTGTCTGATTCGGAACGTCTGGATCTGGTATGATCTTCATCTTTCCAACGAGCAATGATATCTTCTTCTATTCGAAGTTTAGTACTGTACCTGTTATAAACATCGTTCCACGTTCTAGCTGGGAATTCTCTCAAGCTTTCTTTGAGTCTCCTCGTGGCTTCTGAGCTTTAGTCATTTAGATTACTTGCAAATGTCATGACTACCCAATTATCAGGCACCCTTGGTAGTTGCATTCTTTCTTGTTGGAACCTATCTACAAATTCGCGGAGTAGTTCTGTGTCTCCTTGCTTTATTTTAAATATGTCCTCCATTCTTTTCTCGACTCTTTGCACATCGGAGTGTGCTTTTATGAAAGAATCTCCAAGCTCAGCAAAAGAATCGATAGAATTTTCAGGGAGAAGAGAATACCAGGTTAGGGCTCCTTTGGTAAGCGTTTCTCCGAATTTTTTGACAAGGAATGATTCAATCTCTTGTTTTGTTAAGTCGTTTCCCTTTACTCCGGTGGTAAAAGCAGTCACGTGGTTGCGTGGGTCAGTTGTTCCGTCATACTTAGGAATGTCAAGCATTTTAAACTTCTTGGGTATAGTTAAGGGTGTTGCGCTTGGTTTCCAAGGTTGTTGAGAATATCTATCAACATCAATGTCTTTGATAATAGGTGGTACTCCAGGAATTTGCTCGATTCAATCGTTTTGTTCCTTCACCTGTTTCTGCAAGGTTAGTAGTAAATTTTGTAATTCAGAGTTATTAGTCATACCTGGTCTCGCTTCGAGAGATTCGTTAGGAGTGTTATCCCTTGCTGAGTTTACCAACCCAGACTGAGGATTTTCCACGGTGATAGTGTTGTTGGGAGGTGGTGTCAGTAATGCAGGTGATGTCGTTGGTAATCCCCTTGCAAATTCTTGCAAAGCTTGGCCCACATACTCTGCAATAATTTGCTTTACCCGATCCTGTTCTACCGTTTGATCATTATTACCGTTGTTGTTATTGGATCTTTCTGGGGATTGTTCCCTTGAACCACGTGGGGTTCCCAAAGGTGATAGAACCGGGGTTCCATTTCTCTGTTGGTTGTTATCGTTGGAGTTCGACATAATTCAGAGGATATCGTTTGAAAAGAAAACAAAGATTATCAGAGGTCCCGGCAACAGAACCAATTTGTTTAACCAAAGAATTAGATCCTTTGACCAAAGCTATTTTTAGGATGAACACGGGTTTCTGATAATCCAGGAAATAATAATAAATAAAAAAGAGTAAGTAAATAGAAAATAATATGATGCACATAAAAGTAAAATGTATTGTCTTCGTAGTTCAGATGCCCTTACAAGTTATATTTTATTCCCTTATATAGGGAATTTCTTAATACAACGTCTACCTCTTACAATGATCGCTCATTAATGACTAATTATTACATTAATGGGACGTTACATAGAATGACCGTAATTGTTGCATGAAGGTTGTGTAACGCGTGAGTCATTAATTGAGGGTCTCCGAATCTGCCCGTAGCTTTGTCCGGATTCATTATGACTGTGTCTCTTCCTTGTCTCAATCAGGTTGAGTTTCTCGTAGCTGATTACTCCGTAGGTTTATGGAGTCGTGTCTCTTTGCTTCGCACCTCTTTATAGAATCATGTCCAGCTGTCATGTTTTCCTTGGTCCACGTAGCCGACTGAGTCATCAAGAATTATTATACGTGTGAAACTCTTTTTTACCAATACAGTCTTCGACGCCTTACTTGCAAGATTATCATCGATCAGGCTCTTGTAGGATTTGAGGTTTTTTCCCCTCACCTAAGTATTCTCCTCTGCATCACAACCCTGCCACTTCACCAAGAACTCTTGGTGATCTTTCCTTGAAGCATGAATCATTTGATCATCGAGAATACCTTCTACACGTCTTTTTTCGGTTGAATTAGGGCCTCGAATACTGGGAATTATGATTTGGCTCCGTGAAGGATCCTCTATGTATTCCCGAAAATGTTTCAGAAGGCTGACATGGAAGACTGGATGAATCTTCCACCCGGCTGGGGTATCCACCTGGTATGCAACTTTCCCAATGCGTTTCTCCATGGACAAAGGTCCACTTTAATTTTGAAAATAGGCGAAGGTCATGGACCCCTGCAAACAGGTATCGCTTTGGGATTTCATCATCACTTTATCTCCTACCTGGTATTCAACAAAGCGACGATTTTGATCAACATGCTTTTTCATCCGCTTTTGGGCTTTGACAATATAGCTCCGACGATCTCCAAATTTCGCTTCCATTCCTTCGAGAAGCTAGCAGCTCGAGGAGATTTCGACATGTTTGGAACATTCACAATGTGTGGGAGTAGCGTTTGATGTCCAGTAACAATTTCAAAAGCACTTTTGTTTGTACTAGAGCTCTTTTGAAAATTGAAACACAGTTGAGCAGTATAAAAAAGCTTCACCCAATTCTTATGTGATCTGGTAACAAAATGGCAGAGATATTCATCCAGCATGCCATCAAACCACTTCATCTATCCATCAGATTGCGGATGGAAACTTGAACTTTGGTTCAATTTGGACCCAAGACACTTAAAAAGCTGAGTCTAAAAGTTGCTAGTGAAGCGAGAGTCGCTATCACTAACGATGTCTTTAGACAAACCCAAATATTTGACAACATGAGAGAAGAAGAATTGATATGTATCTTCTGCTGATATATATTTTGGGTTGCTATACATATAGCATACTTGAAAAATTGATATACCACAACCAATATAGTTGTAAGATCTCCGACCTTGGGCAATCCAGTAACATACTTGAAAAATTGATATACCACAACCAATATAGTTGTAAGATCTCCGACCTTGGGCAATCCAGTAACATACTTGAAAAATTGATATACCACAACCAATATAGTTGTAAGATCTCCGACCTTGGGCAATCCAGTAACATACTTGAAAAATTGATATACCACAACCAATATAGTTGTAAGATCTCCGACCTTGGGCAATCCAGTGATGAAATCTAGTGAAACGCTTTCCTAAGGTCTCTTTGGGACATGCAATGGCTCCAAAAGTCCCGCGTATGTCAAGTTGCATGACTTGTCTTTCTAGCATACTAGGCAAGTCTTCATATACTGAGCAACATCATCAGCCATTTGAGGCCAATAATAAGCATAACGTAACAACGTCATGATGCGTTCTTCACCTGGGTTACGGGCCCACAACGTATCATGACATTTCATCAGAAGAGTCCTTCGCAGTTCTCTTCCTTTAGGAACACAAAGTCGGTTCCCTTTCACCTTCAGGAATCCATCTTCCATGTAGAACTGGCGAGTCTTGCCCTATCTTACCAAATCAACCAAATATTGTGCAGCAGGATCCTATGTGAGTAGATCGTGTATCTGGTCTCATACTGGTATCCACTTCGCTCCCCCTTAGGGTGGAGAATAGGCACACCGATGCTAAGTCAACCTTGCGACTGAGCGCATCAGCAACTTGGTTAGTCTTCCTACTTCGATACTCCAGGTTAAAGTGAAATTCTGCTAGGAGTTCCTACCGCATGGTCTGGCAGCCATTCAGCTTTGGCCGGGTCATGAAATGGCTAATAACTATATTGTCTTTCTTGGCCACGAACAGGGTTCCCAGTAGATAGTGCCTCCAAAGGCATAAGTAATGGATGACAACCAATAATTTTTTTTCGTGTGAGGCATAACATCATTCTACTTCCTTTAACTTTTGCCTCTCGTACGCAACTGGATGCCCCTCTTGTAGCAAGACTTCGCCTAGAGCATAGTCACAGGCATCTGTTTGTACTTCGAATGGCTTGGCCAAATCAGGAAGGGCCAAAACGGAGCTACTAGGCATAACCACTTTCAATACGTTGAAGGCCTCCGCTCGCTTGGGACCCCAATCCCATGGCTTGACTTTCTTTAGGAGTTCTGTCAACGACACTGGAATGAAAGAGTAATTTTTCACAAATCACCGATAAAAGTTCCATAGGCCAAGGAACGCCCTCATGGCGTGAATATCCTTAGACGACAGCCAATCTATGACAACGTGAGTCTTCTGTTGGTCCATCTTGATCCCGCCTTCCTTGATGACATGTTCGAGGAAGTTAATTTGCTTTTGCGCGAATGAGAACTTGGATAGCTTCACATATAATTCATGCTCCCGCAGTAGGGCTAGGACCTTTCGCAGGTGCTCCAGGTGTTCCTCTAATGTTTTGCTATATACCATAATGCCTTCCAAGTATACCACTACGAATTTGTTAATATACTCTCAGAAGACTTGGTTCATCAGGGTGCAAAATGTAGCTGGAGCATTAATCAAGTTGAATGGAATGACAAGGAAGTTGTACGACCCATATCTTGTCACACAAGTCGTCTTGTGTTCATCTCCCTCATCAATTCGGGTTTGTCAGTAACTTGTCGTCAGGTCTATTTTGGTGAACACTGTAGCTCCACTCAATCTATCGAACAAGTCTGCCATTAGCAGGATAGAGTACTTGTTATTCACAGTGATTTTGTTTAGGACCCAATAATCCACACAGAGACGTAGCGTGCCATCCTGTTTCTTTTGGAATAACACAGGATACCCATAAGAGGACTTGGAGGGAACAATGATCCCCATGTCTAGCATTTCTGTCTATTGTCTCTGAAGCTTGGTGAGTTTAGGTTGTGACATTTTGTAAGGCGCCCGGGCGGGTGGCTTCGCACCCGACACTAACTCAGTCATATGGTCCACAGTGCGCCCAGGCGGGAGTCGCTTTGGCATATCCTGTGGCATGACGTCTTCAAACTCCTTTAGCAGCTCTTTCACAGGTGCCCGAATAGGACCCGAAGAACGTTCAATATATTCAATACAAAGGGTAGCCAGGAACGTTGGTTCATGTCTTTTGACTATTCAACTGCAAGGCCAAGATGTTCTCAACAGCCATCTTTATGGTTGTGCATGGGACAGGTCTTGGCCCCATTTGCTCCCACAATCAGCAGCATGTCAGCATATGGTACATGTGCATTCATTTGTGCATGTAGGCATTCATTGATCCAATGTGGCCTGCCGCAACGACGACATCCTGAAGGAGGCTTCTCCCTCAATCGTTGTTGTGAGACGCAACACTATTGTTGCATGAGGAATGAGCCTTAGATTTGGTTGTACTTCGATCTCTCTACTTCTTCTAGGGACACCATTTCTAGGTTGTACCCCTTTGTATCCTCCTCGGACAAACGGTTGAGGCATATCCTTCCGAGCTTCCACTTGGTAGTCTCCAAGTATTTCCCTACTTGGATTGCCTTGGGAAAAGTGTCTACCTTTTGTATTTGCAACTCCATACGGGCATAAGGTTTCAAACCTTCCGGGAATGTGAAGATTTTGTCTTTGTCCCTCATATCCCGTATGTTCGTCATGAGTGCGGAGAATTCTCGCACTTAATCTCGTACTAGCTTGGTCTGGCATAACTCCTGGAGCTTTCTCCGTGCATTGTACTCAACATTTTGGGAAGAACTGTAGGCGTATGGCTGCCTTCAGGTCCGCCCATGTCTCAAGAGTATCTTCACTTGCCCTGATGGTTTCGTATTTTAATCGCCACCAGAGTTTGGCATCACCCTAAAGGTACATGGCAACCGTTGCTACCTTTTGCTTATTTTAACTCCTGCACGACATCGAAGTATTATTCGTTGTCGAAGATGAAGTTCTCCACTTCCTTTGCATTCTGAGCCCTATTGTAGGGTTTAGTCTTAGGAATCTTCAACTTTTGTGGCACAGGGGCGAGGTTCACAGCACCCCAGATCTAGTTTCCGCCTCCTCAAAGTAGGTCTTGTAGTGTAGCGTTGACAATGTTGAGTTGGCCCGTCAAGTTATCTATGGTTTGCTGCATAGCAGTCACCGTGTCTGCCTCTTGTGCCCTATAGGCTGAATCCTCGGTTCGCTCCTGTTGGAGGCCCTCAAATTTACCAAAAATTTTGTCTGCCTCTGTGGTTGTTGTTTGCTGGTCTCTTTCAGAGTTGCGACTAATGTTCACGATGTCACCATCGGCCTGCCTCATCCTGCGGTCCAGGTCATCCAACCTTTGCACTAAACTGATTCTTAGATCAGGAACCATAGTCACGATGCGTTGTAATACATTAACCGTCTCTTCAAGGGTTGTAATGCGGTCTCCATAATTCACCATGGTCAGAAATGATGGTAATGTCAATGTGTTCCCTCGTCCGATGTTGAGCCTAGGCTTTGATACCAACTGTTATGCGGCACCTTCCTGAGATTCCTTGGATATGTGACGTAAGGCTAAGCAACCGATGTCTGTGCGATTACTATCTGCCAATTGGGATCCCCTCCGTACGCTAGACGAGACTGTTAGTATCGTACGGGAAAACCAATGTCAAGAGCAACTGTGATAACATAAAAGAGAATGAGAATGAAAGAAAGCTTGATTGCATTAATGAAAGCTATGACAGAAAGGCAATACAATGTCGAGAAGGAGATACACCAGTATAGAGAATTTTTAGATTGCTTAATCCCCCCCAATAATGCTTAAAAAAATAAACCAAAGTTACGTGACTTGACCTAACTAAGCTAGAGAGACATAATGGAAATACATGAAGTAAAACTACTCTATATTTACAATGAAAAGACTTAGATCCTACAAGGTAAAAACAGGTCCATTGGCATCAACCTTGTCTTTAGCATCATAGTCTGCGCGCGTGGTGCTGTAGGCATCTGCCTGCGGCTGGTCGTTGGTGAGGGCTATCGGTGGGAGACATAGGCACATCGCGCTTGTCACTTTGAGCGCCAAGACCACGGGGCCGTCCATGGAGCTAGGCATTGGGAGGCTTGCCATGATGCCATGGAGCGCGTCCAAGGGGACTAGAAAGCCACCCATGACAATACTTATACTATTAGGAGGTAACAAGTAGTTGTGAAATTAACCGAGATGCGCGAAAATCTATTTGAAGCACTACAATTGTATTATAGAAAAACAATTTGACTTGTGGCGTCTGTCACAATGAGAGACGAATTTCTTGGCAAACTAAAAGTTATATTTCTACTAGAATAACTTGCTATCGGCCAACATGCTAAGGGAATCAATTGCTAAAATCAAATGATAAAAATTAGGAAGTTAAACAAACGAAATGATTAATTTAATGATTCTAAGCATGCAACATTATACAAATCTCATAATAACTGGTAAGATTTGTCTTAATGATATGATCCAAGATATAAATAATATCGAAAAAATTAAATAATAATAATTGAAAATAAATAAAAAATAGAAATTTAATTAAGATAATTGAGAATAGTCTGACTAGTCAAACAAAAAGGAATTCTAAAACCCTATATGAACAACTCATGCAATAATCAATAACGTTCTCGGTCATCCAAAGAACGATAAAATGGAATCCAAGATGTAAAGAAGCAAGAAGAAGATGACCTTCAAGAATATCAATTTTTGAAACACTTAATTCATGAGTCAAATTCAAACCAAGAGGTCCAATTCACCAAAATAAATTTCTAATATCCCCAAAAAAATAACATAAAAGTTCTAATAAAGGTAGTAGCTTTTAAAAAAGGAAGAAACGGATGATAGTTTACGACTGATGATGATAGTAATACTAGCAATAAGTGGTGAAAATGTAAGATCCACGTAAGAGTTCAATCTAACACGTTATTTGTCATCTCAGCACGAGGTGTTCACTAGACATAATATTTTTAATTAGAGGTGTCTATTTGATAACTAACTAAATCAGAATGTCTAACTAAAAAATCTTGTAAAGTTTAAGGGGCTATCTACGTATATCAATTTAGATATGCGATTACTTTGAACGAACTCCAAACTTATGGGACTATTTTGATCTTTTCTATTTAATACAACCCCCTTCCAACCGAATATAAATATTCACTCGGGGGCTTATCACTTTACACTCTCTCTATTCTCATAAACCCTACCAAAAACCTTATCACCAAAAAGGGAAGAAAATGGCTTCCCTCTCCACTCCTTTAAGATACAGCAAAATGAATAGTCTTTTTCTACTGAGAAACACTTCATCTTCTCTAACCTCAAAAAGGGTCACCTTAAATTCCATTTCCCATATCTTTACTGATAAATTCATTCCAAGAAATGGGCTTAAAGTTTCACAAATTCACAGCTTTACCACTTCTGTAACTCCATCAGCACAAGTGTCGAATTGGGTTAATGGTAATTTTGGGTTTAGTGTAAGGGCATTTAATGTGGCTGCTACTGCATTTGCAGATTTAGAAGAAGAGTGTGATGTTGATAATGGGGTTGGGCTTGAGATATCAAAGCTGGGTATTTCTGAGGAAATTGTTTCTGCTTTGGAACAAAGGGGAATTACTTCTCTTTTTCCTATTCAGGTGCTTTTATTGAACTGTTATAATTTATTTTTATGTGAAAAAAGGATAGTATTTTTAGCTACTAATTTTGCTATGTTTGTGTGTATGTTGATTGATAATATTCAAGATTCTATCTTGAAAAACAACATTTTCTTTATAACTGTGGTAATTGGCGAAGCCGGTAATTTACTCAAGGGCAAATTTGAAAGAAGTAAAAAATAATTCACGACAAAGGGTATTCAATATGTAATATGTAATATGTAAAACCTAATATTTTACCTATATTCGCAGTGTCATTTTCCAACAAAGACTGGTCAATTGCCACCCTTACCACAGTGTATTCAAGGGCAAATTTGAAAGAAGTAAAAAATAATTCCCGACAAAGGGTTTTCAATATGTAATGTAATTTTCCAACAAAGAGTGGTCAATTGCCACCCTTACCACAGTGTAGCTTCGCCCCCGACCGTGGTGTATGGGCTCGACTAGTTCTATGGGTAACTCTGTCCACCAAGGGTTGGACAAATGGTGAATAAATCCCCTGTGTGTTTTTTGCCTTAAAAAAAGATACAGCAGTTTTAGCTCCTAATTTTGCTATATTTGTGTGTATTTCATTGATGGTAGTCAAGATTCTATCTGAAAAACAGATGGCATTTAGCTAATTAGCTCCCAATTTTGCTATATTTGTGTGTTTTATTGATTGATGGTATTCAAGATTCTACCTGAAATGAAAAGGACAGCAGTTTTAGCTCCTAATTTGCTATATTTGTGTATTCAAGTTTTTTTGAAGAAAGAGTAGTTTAGACTTATAGGGGTTCTTCTGCAGATGGGTTATGTCCATCTGAGGAAAAAAAAAGCATTCTGCTCCTATTTTTATGTACATTTGTGTGTTTATTGGTGGTACTAAAATATCTTCGAGAGAAAAGAGTATTTTAGAATATGAGGCTCTTTGTGCATTTGTCATTTGTCTTGGAAAAAGATAACAGCATTTGTACTCCTAATTTTTTCCTATCTGTGTGTTTATTGATTGTGTCAAATATTTTATATAGAAAAGAGTAATTGAGAATTAAAGAGAGTTTTCTGCAGGTAGGTTTTACGGGGTTGTTCACTTCATCACAGTATTAAGGCAGTTTGCACCAAAATTTATAAAAAAATAGGATTTCCTATGACTTCCATGAGGTCTTGTTTTTGCATTTGAGGGTCTGAAGAAGGGGAAATGACTGGATCGATGACACTTTCTCTGCATGTGAAATTATTTAGGACTGATAAGTTAGAGCAGGCAACGACATTAAGCCGATCGTTTAGAAGATATTGTAGTATATCCTTGTAAAGGAAGTTGAGGTGTTACGTGTGGAAAATTGTTCCTTGTCATTGTCATTTTTTTTTTTGGTGAGCTTTCTGTTTAATGTTTTGATCTATATGCTTAGATTAATTTGGTCATATAGTGTAATGCAGGCCCTTAAACGCAGTGGCGGAGCTACCTTTAGTGAAGGGGGTTCAGTTGAATCCCCTTTGCCGAAAAATTGCACTGTGCAAAAAGGGTAAAGACAAATTCTTTTTATACATAAACTATTGAATCCCCTTGACAAAGATTCATATCTGAGGTTTGACGATTTTACATTTTTTAATCCTCTTACTGAAGTTTCTGGCTCTGCTACTGCATACACACAAAGTGGGGAAATTTTAGTTTGTCTTTGACATACGTATTTTCATTTGGTTTTGGTTTCTAATCAATTGAAAATCTGCGGAACAATTTCTGATTCTAGAATCTTTTCATTTTGGGTTGTATCAGAAAGCTGTTTTGGAACCAGCAATGCAGGGGTCGGACATGATTGGCCGAGCTAGAACTGGAACTGGAAAGACACTAGCTTTTGGCATTCCTATCATGGATAAGATCATCAAATTCAACAACAAAAAAGGGTTTGTTCACTTTGTTTTCTTTGTAGGATTTATTTTAGGAATATTAAATATGGTAGTAACATTAATATGATCATGTCGTAAGTTTGTCAGAGAGTTATTGATGATTCTTTGTTTTTGATTCTGCTTATTTGTTGAGAATGTGAAATTCGTTACAAGTGAAATCTTCTTGGTTGTTCTGAATTATACAGACGGGGAAGAAACCCTTTAGCATTGATCTTGGCTCCCACTAGAGAACTTGCACGCCAGGTGGAGAAAGAATTTTACGAGTCTGCTCCTGTTTTGGATACACTATGTGTTTATGGTGGTGTCCCCATTCAACGCCAAATGAGTACCCTTCAAAGGGGAGCAGACATTGTTGTTGGGACACCTGGTCGCATCATTGATCTGCTGAAGAGGGGGTCTTTGAATTTGTCAGAAATCCAGTTTGTTGTTCTAGATGAAGCTGATCAGATGCTTAATGTCGGCTTCGCAGAGGATGTTGAAACCATTCTAGAAAATGTTCGCCAAAAACATCAGACAATGATGTTTTCAGCCACGATGCCAAGTTGGATAATGAAAATTACCAACAAGTTCTTGAAGAAGCCAATTCACATTGATCTTGTGAGGCCGCTATTCAACATGTGGACAGGAATTTCTGTCTTATTTTTATTGAGTTCCCTAGATGTTTTTATGCTAAATAAATGTGTAAACGTGTCTGCAGGTCGGAGATTCTGACCAGAAATTAGCTGATGGCATTTCCTTGTATTCAATTGCTTGTGAGATGCGTCAGAAACCAGCAGTTCTTGGACCCTTAATATCGGTATGAATCTATAGCCTAAGTCTCTTTTCAGTTCTACTTCATGTCTATCCTGTGGATGTTGTGTCATTGTATGTTGTTACCGTCCACCAAGGAGAAATGATTTCTTTTTTTTTTCTTCTGAAAATTTTCAAGGCTAAGTATATATTTGTTCTTCAGGAGCATGCAAAAGGAGGCAAGTGTATTGTCTTTACTCAAACAAAGCGTGATGCTGATAGGTTGGCGAGTGCAATGCAAAAAACTTTGAGATGTGAAGCTTTGCATGGGGATATCACACAAAGCCAGAGAGAGAGAACTCTGTCTGGTTTCCGACAAGGTCAATTCAATGTATTGGTGGCCACCGATGTTGCTGCTCGAGGACTTGATGTACCTAATGTTGATCTGGTTGGTGTTTAATTCTTTTACTTTCCTGATTAGTTAACAATGCTTCAATCATTTCCTCATTCCTTGTATTCCCTTCTGTTTCACCTTCTGAGGTAGAAGTTACAGTATAACACCGGCTTACATGCTTATGGAATCTTAGAAAGTTTAGGACACAAAATTTAAATGAAATTTATGTCAGACATATAAGCAGTGCCACATAGATTCTTACATATTTTAGGATTCATTTAGAGGGCATTGTATCTTGAGACAAGTTTCATAACCGCATACTGAGTATACAACCAAAAAAGCACTTTGAAACATCCTTTGAGAAACAAACAGACCATTTTTGAAGAATATAAGTAAAAATTTCATCAATAAGAGAGATGTGCACCAAGAGAGTACTACAATGTCTTTACAAAAGCTGCATGTCTGGTGAACTCAAAAGGCTGTGAAATCCTCTTGGCCATCTACGTTTTCCGTTTAAAACCAAAAGTATGGGTTTATAGCATCTACATTTTATTCAGTCTAATCAACGCCAACCCCTCGAAACATATCCTTTTCCTTTCTTCCCAAAATTTCCACTTTCAGACTGGTGAGTGGCTTACAAAATCCAGATCAATATTAGTAGTTCTTCCTCTAAGGTACCCTTCCATTGCCAGCAGCTCAACTGTCGTCCCAAGTATTATCCGCTCCATTCTCAGTAAAGATAGGAATATTTCCGCTGTTCGGTAGTAATTTTTGCAGTCCCGTAACAGCTAGTAACTGGCTTCCTCGTTTCACACTTGAAGCATTGAGTTACATAATGATCTGCCTCATTTTTGGACTTCGCCTTATGTCGCAATACCTTGTTTTGCCACTATTAAAGGGCAGCCCGGTGCACAAAATATCCCCCGTTCACGTAGGGTCCAGGGAAGGGCTGCACTCGGGTGTAATGTAGGCAGCCTACCCTAACGCAAGCATCAATGGCTTAATCCACGGCTCGACTCGTGACCTATGGGTCACACGAAGACAACTTTATTGTTGATCCAAGATTCCCCTTGTGCAACTGTTGATGTGGAAAGAGCATACTCTAGCAGGAGCCCGTCCTCCATGTGGTCTTCCGTAGACACTATGTCTACGTTTTTGTTCTTCACTAACATCGTATGCACTATGTCTTCCGTAGACACTATGTCTACGTTTTTGTTCTTCACTAACATCGTATAGCATGTCAAACTCGCCCGATTTCTCACCTATCGGGCATATATCATCAGGTTAGTCAAATAATTTCCCAGAATTTATTGAGTTTCACAAGCGGCTGATTTACAAGAACAAAACTCTGTTCATTAGATTCGTTTCTGAAGTTCACAATTCATCTGTATTCTTTAACAGCTATATTCAGCCTGAGCAACAGAGCGTTCTATTTAGTAACGCCGCACCCGTGTTTGATCCTCCAAAAATTCATTAATAGTCATCCAATTCTTCATTCGGTAATTATTCAGTACAAAGGAAAAAGTCTTTTTGTATCCAAAAAAAAAGGGAGAGAGAAAGAAGAAGGGATGTGGTCATGCCTTAAGTTTTAGAGTCTTCTTTGATTGCAGTTTGTTTTTTGTATTTTGCTATCTGAAGTTAAAGTAGAGATTTTGGTGTTCAGGTGATACATTACGAACTTCCAAACTCTTCAGAAATCTTTGTTCATCGATCCGGTCGAACTGGACGTGCTGGGAAGAAAGGAAGTGCCATTCTCATGCATTCCTCAAAACAGCATAGGGATTTGAAAGGTATTGAACATGATGCCGGATGCAGATTTACTGAGGTAAGCGTGCTTATACCTTGCAGTTTTACTTTTTCTAATCCTCATTCAGATTTGTTGACCTTTTCATTTGTGAGAACTGGAGGATGCAATAGATGCATGTTGAGCTACTATAGCTGTTAGAGTAGATTGTTATACTTGTGTTCTGGTACTCACATAATGATCTGTTTCTAGCCACAGACCCTTACCATTTAAGCGACAGCATGAGATCGTCCGGGTACACCCCATGGTGTCAGAAATAGTTTTAGTGGGAAATTTGAATGAGCTATTTTTGACGTCTAACTGCATTGGCATGCTTTTATAAGGCCAGATGTGGTACGTTGGTATCTGAATATGATTTCTATATATGTTGCTCAGAGTTCCCAAAAATGTTGCCGGGTGTATTTCGGATCCTCCAAAAGTAGTACATTTTTGGAGGACCTGACATGGGCGCGGCAGCACTTTTGGAGAGTCCTCACAAAGTACATTTCTATTGGTTAATGAGCATAGGCATTCATTATTCACATGTAGAATCTGAAGTACTTTTACCAATTTTATGTTGGACTTCAAGATAACATGGATTTTGGTTGTCTTTGCCTTCAAGCAGCCTGCTTTGTTTTTTTTTTCTTTTTCCTTTTCCTTTCTTGTGCCTTTGTTAGTAAAGAAAGAATGTAGTTTGAACTTTGAATCATCATATCTTTGTGTTCTTAATGCGTAAAAAAAGAAAGGAATCTCCCTAGCTTTGTGGGCGTTCAACTAAAAATATTTCACTTACTAACTTTTTTTATTACTTCTTTCTTCTATCTATATTGCTGGTTATTTTAAAGTTAAACTATATGTATAGTCCAATTATAGGATTATCTGAATTGGAAAAGAATGCTGAAAATCGAATTATTTGTCACAGGATCCACTTATATCAGTGTCTAATTGAGGACACAAACTTCTGACTTTACACTACCTTATCAGAAACTTCCTACTTTGAACTAATCTTACGAAGGAGTTGCAATCATATTCCTTTATCTTAACATTGCATTTGTGATAATCTTTGGTGCTTCTAATTTTCTTGAATTGCTGAAGTTGAACACGAGCCAGTTGGAATATTCTGTATACACTGGTTTATGGAATTATTATCTCATCGAATTATCTTCTCTGCATGTACTTGCTGAAAATAGCTCCCAAGTATTAAAGTAGAGGCTGGAGCAGCAGACATGTATGGTGACATGGGCAAAGGAAGCGATCGCTTTGGCTCCTATGGAGGCACTATGCGTAGTCGATCTGGTGATTTTGGTGGAGGTCGTTCTGGCGGCTATGGAAATAAGGGCAGCAGGTTTGGTGGAGAAGGTGCTTCATCTTCTGTTCGAACAGGTGGATATGGTGGAACTGGTTCAGGAAGATCAGGGGGTGGCTATGGTGGAACTAGCTCGGGCCGCTCAGGAAAGTTTGGTGGTTCTGGAGGCTCAAAACGTTTGGGTGGTTTCCGCAATTTTGGTTCGGGCCGTTCTAGTAGATTTGGAGATTCACAGTCTGACCGCAATAACCGTTCGAGCCGTTTTGAGGACTTCGGAGATGGCAAGGATAGTGGTGATCAGAGTTCAGGGAGGAACTCCATTCCAAGGCAAGTTTCATTTTCCTTTCTTGATTAATTTTAAATGGATGTGCTTAACGGTGACTTGTATACTCCGCAGAAGCATCTTCCAACACGTCTAGATACTTTAACCACAGAACACAAAATGTTGAAAGAAGATTGAAAAAGCTAAGTCTGTAGGATGTTACGCTCTTAATGGGTGGTTTATTATAGGGTCCATTACGGTGGTGTAGCCACATAGAGTGAAGGGTTTGGACACCCTTCATCTGAAAATTATACTGAGTATATAGAAAATTATATTATGTATATAGGTCAAAAATTACTTTATATATATAACCTTGAACACCCTTTGCAGAATTCCTGGCTTCGCCATTGGCACGTACCAGGGGGAACTAACATTGGTGATATGATTCTATTAGGGCCATATATATTGTTGTTTTGACTACAATGCTGTATTTCATTATACATTCGAGAGGAAAAACTAATTGGGGGTGGGGGTGGGATCCAGAGAGAGAATCTGATCTATAGTACCGCAGAAAATATGATGTGATAATTTCAAGCTGCCTCCATCATAGGAGGCTCCTTAGATTTTAAATGAAGGATTATGTTTTCATGTAATTTGCTTTGCATTTCAGAAGGCGTGCCCCCTGGGACTTCTCCATTAATAGATGAAGATGCAGATGAACTCCGGCTCTGAATCGTATGCATTGATTACAGAGGTGCTGTATTTAGAGTGCAGATGATGCTCTACTACTCTTGACAATATTTGAAGTCCATATAAATAGCACTTCAATAAAGGCACCCACGCGATCTATGAAGGAATATTGTTCTTGCCTCTGCTGGTGTTATTTTTCGCTGTGTTTATGATTTTTTCATCTCAAGCTTGAGGTATATCATTTTTGCCAGAGCTCATGATTGGTACTAGGTACTTATTGATGTTCTCAATGTTCTGTATTCAGTTTCTATAAATTCTGTACTAGCCTAGCCTTTGTAAAACTAACCATTGTATGTTGGTCGTACTGAATTCTCATATCAACAGGATAAAAGGTTCACAGTGGAAGTGTACGTTGAGTTTTTCTATTCTATTGGAATACTGACTATTGTGCTGTACATAACTTTATACCGAGTGAATCTTTATGCTCTCAGAGACTTTTTGACTTTTTCGGCCAAGCGAAACGCTAAAATCGTAGTTAGAAAAAAGAGGTCAACATGCTCATTTATAATAGTTCTCAACGAAGTGAAAAATGAGAAATGTCCAAAACCTTTGAACGACGTCCTAGATTTTTTTTCTTCTCAATCAACTAGAATAACTTGGGTATAGTATGGTATTTGTTCTAGTGCTACCAAAATTACAAGGATAAAGAGAAACAGGAAAGCACTTGTACATAAACTGGCTGTTAATCTGCTCTGTAGGGCAGTCTATCCTGCCCAAGTGCGCAAATTCTGCAATTCAGCTTGGCTGAACATTTCAGTAGTGCAATGTCTCCATGTTTAGCGCAAAATAGTTCTGCTGTTTTTCTCTGTAACAGCTTCAAGAAGCTTGTACATCCATCTATCTAGCATGCCTATCACAAAACGATTACCAACATGTCAGTGTGTTTGACTACATGTAGAAGCTTTCTGACTGAGGCTGAGTAACAGTTAAATTTCTTCTTCAAGAAACAATTTACAGGGTAAATGCCAGTCATGAAAAAGAATTTAAAATGCGTACACCAAAAGCATTATGAGAAACAAAACAGTCCCAAATCTATCACTGCCATAAGTCATAACCATAACTGTATCGTACTTGATAGCAAGAATGATATATAAACCTAGTCGCTTCCAGATGCTGTGGTCTATAAAAATATCAGCAAATGATCACAATAAAAAAAGGTTTAAACACAAATTCCTTGCATGATAACTGGAAAAAAGAGATTCGAACACTTGAGATTAAAGACAAACCTGTTAAGGCAAATGTCCCACCCAAAACTGCACAGAGCCGAGTGATAAGGTGCAGAAAACTGCGACGTTCTTCTCTGATGGTCACGGTAATTGGTGATAAATCATATAAGAAGTATACAGCTGCATATAGTGACAAAAGACATTCAGTGAACAGTGAAATACAGGAAGATGAATAGAGAGAAGGGTAGCTTAAACTCACCTGGCCATGTCCGATCAAACTCATTGATGGGGGAAAAGTACTCCGTCACAGAAAATTGATTAGTTGGTAAAACTTCTTTTGATATATACCTATACTCAGTTGGAACAACCTACATGACAAAAAACAGAACATCAAAATATGGAAGCACGAGAGCACATCCAGAAAAAAAAAGTCATTGCGACTCAAGACTTATCTTCTGGCCAAAAGTTCATGTCTCAACTAATGTTCCTTGTCAACACTGTTAGATTGTTTGAACTGTCTCATCTAAGTCTAAGCTTGTTAGAAAGGAGACGCGCTTATTTTTCAAGTCTACAACATGCTCACTCACGTCCAGACTTGATTTTTTTCTTGAGCCACATACATGGAAATAGTTTTGTCAAGGAGTAGCAGTGAGACTTGAATCCAAGCCCTCTCTCAATTTTGTAAATTCTCATCTAAGAAATTAAGTCGTTGGAGAGGAAACACTTTATTTTTTTATTTTAGCTTTGCAACATACAAATCCTCGAATGGATTAAAATGGGTTGGCCTACAGGAGAGATCTTTCACCTCCAACCATGAGGTTACTGGTCCAAGTCATCAAGGCGCAAAAAGTGGAAAAAACCACTGAGGGCCCACGGGAAGGGAGGTTTTGGTGGGGTTTAACATTTCAAAAAGAAGTAAAAACCCACTAAAAGTTTTTCGCACTTATGGTATGCTGAAAAAAGATTTGGATGCTCATGGTAGCTGGTAGCAGGAAAAAGTTCCCTACAGTCATGAAACCGTGGCGTTGAACGGAAATAATAAAAGTAGACATTGTTAACAGTGATATATCTCGATGCCAAAACAATTGCGACCTTTCAGTTGATTGTGGATATGACTATGTGTAAAGCAGCAAAGGGGTGAACGTATGCACTAATTAGATGATCCAGCGAGTATTTTTTTGCAAGGAGTATTAAAGCTAATAGAGCTATTTTGGAAGGCATACTTCATGCTATGTAATTATACAAGGTGCAATTTCATGATTCCTTTTCTTCAGTCATTTTATTTTGATCAGTAAAAAGCTATAACACAATTCAAGCTATGTGATTATACAACAAGGTGTCATTTCACGATTCCTTTTTTTTTTCCCCCTGTTTTTAGGAAAGTAGGTTTGGTGCCATTTTAATCTTTAAAAGCCAACAATTGCAGATATTTAGCCTTGGTGGAGGCCAAGGATAATTAGGTCCCTATTATAAAGGAAAAAGATGCAGATTTACAGACTTTAATTCAAGTTAGATCTCATATACCACAACATAACCCAGACAAATAACTGAAGCATGCAACCATAAGTACAAGTTTATTCATCTCATCACCACCACCACCACCAACAAACCCAGTAATTTCCCACAAGTGGGGTCTGGGGAGGGTAAGATGTACGCAGTCTTACCCCTACCCCTGGAAGGGCAGAGAGGCTGTTTCCGATAGACCCTCGGCTAGAGAACGACTGAACAAGAAAAGGTAATTGCACCAAGTAGGAATAACAACAAGATGAAATAAGATCATATCCAATAATGCAGTCAAACTCTAGGTAGTAAGAGCCATCTATGAATAAAATATATCATACTAACACTAATGCTAGCGAACTGAGTAAGACAAAGCGAACCGCTCGACTATCTACGAACCTTTTACCTTAATCTTTGACCTACACACCTTCTGTCTAGGGTCATGTCCTCAGTCAGCTCCAGTTTGCCATGTCCCGCCTAATAACCTCTTCCCAAGACTTCTTAGGCCTACCTCTACCCCTCCTGCTTCCCACCGAGGCTAACCGCTCGCACCTTCTAACTGGAGCTTCTATACTTCTCCTCTTAATATGGCCGATCCATCTCAACCTCGCCTCCCGCATCTTATCTTCCACGAGGGCCACTCTCACCTTTTCCTGAATAACTTCATTCCTAATCTTATTCAACCGAGCATGCCCACACATCCACCTCAACATTCTCATTTCAACTACTTTTAGCTTCTGGGTATGAGAGTTCTTGACCGGCCAACACTCTGCTCCATACAACATAGTCGGTCTAACTACAACCTTGTAGAACTTACCTTTAAGTCTCAGCGGCACATTCTTATCACACAAGACACAGGAAGCGAGCCTCCACTTCATCCATCCTGCTCCGATACGATACGTGACATCTTCATCAATCTCCCTGTTACCTTGTATTATAGTTCCAAGATACTTGAAACTACCTCTCTTGGGGATGACTTGCGTATCAAGCCTCACCTCCACATCCCTACCGTTGTTGAACTTGCACTCCAAGTATTCCGTCTTGGTCCTGCTCAACTTGAAACCCTTAGACTCTAGGGTCTGCCTCCAAACCTCCAGCCTCTCGTTAACACCACCCCGTGTCTCATCAATTAAAACTATATCATCAGCAAATAACATACACCTATGGCACCTCACCTTGAATGTGTCTCGTCAAAGCGTTCATCGCGTAGGAAAATAGGAATGGACTAAGAGTTGATCCCTGGTGCAATCCTATCATAACCGGAAAGTGTTCGAGTCTCCTCCCACTACCCTAACTCGAGTCTTAGCTTCATCATACATGTCCTTAACCCTAATGTAGGCTACTGGGACCCCTTTAGCCTCTGAGCATCGCCAGAGCACCACTCTCGGGACTTTGTCATATGCTTTCTCTAGGTCAATGAACACCATGTGCAAGTCCTTCTTCATCACCCTTACCGCTCCACCAATCTCCTCACAATGTGAATGGCTTCCATAGTCGAACGCCCCGGCATGGTTCTCAGAAATGGACACACTGGTCCTCACCCTCACTTCAACTACCCTCTCCCAAACTTTCATAGTATGTCTTAGCAGCTTAATCCCCCTATAATTATTGCAACTTCAGATATCGCCCTTGTTTTCATACAGAGGAATCATCGTACTCCATCTCACCACTTTAAGAAAAACGGTCAAGGGTCCTTATTAAAAAACAAAAAAAGAAAAGAAAGAAAGTATGTCAAGACTATGTTTGAATGCTCTAAGAGTATTCAAACTAAACACTAGATTAGATCTCCATAACTAACAATGAAGGCTATACCACAAACCTTAATGAAATATTTGAATGTGCCACTTGCTCCACGCAAAATTCGCGATGTTCCATCAAGCGGGTTATGAATACCTGGATATTTGGGCCCAAATGACAAATCATGGATGATATGGCTTACATTGACATGAGTAGACCCTTCAAAAATCTGCATTTTCAAAAGATACAAATAAGAGTGAGAAAATAAACTGGAAGTAAGAAAAGAGAAAAAAAGGATCCTTTAAATGCCTCTGTAACATGCAAGATTTGAGAAGAGCTTGATGTACTTCGGAACAGGGATTAAAATAAAAATGAAAAAATTTCTGCACTCAGACCCTTAAGAAATGTGGCATTCCTAGTTTTACTATACCTGTTTCACAAGCTATCTAGGAGCTCGTTGTACAACTAAATGATCATAGATCAACCCACAAGCAAAATCTAAAAAGTAGCTTCAGCACAATCTTTCTTTTGTCATGCACCAGTACAAAATATCTACCAAGTTTTATTGACAAAGCAGAACTTCCACTTTAGTTGAACCACCTATATAATATGATATAACACCAAAGCTGAAGTAAAAAATTCTCTCAAAATCCTTTGGGAGGGTTATTGCCCAGTTTCTTAAATGAAATCGTTTTAGCATCTTCCAACTATACCATCAAAATTTTACGGATTATAGCTTCTCACACTATTTAACCTGATAGCTGATACCTTAGAATAGAACAAAGTTCAATGGAGTATACACATTTTCCAACAGTAATCGTGTATGTCCATAAAATCTACAAGAACTATAAAATATCAACAGAGCTGACCATTTGAGCAACAAAAATGTTCAATCCGTGAACGGATATGTGGAAATTCCCAGCAACCCGCTGGACATCCAATACACCATACACCTGCACGGAACCATCTAAGCATCAGTTAAATGCAACACCATCACTTAGTTAGTCGAAGTGGCAGTACCGCAGTAGATTTTAAGGCCCAAAGAGAGAAAGATATTGGGAGAGAGAGGGAGAGGGGGGGGGGGGGGGGGGGGGGGGGGTGTTACAATTACGAGAACAAGCATAAACAGAACTGCCAAAAACATACCCTACATCCTTCCCCAACAGCCATTGCTTGCTTAACCTTCTTGATCATATTTTCAGATTCTTCATCAATGCCCTGAAGATGGATCTTATCCGAATCTTCGTGATGGTCTTTGTGCACATCTGTTAAAAATTGTTTCTTAAAACAATGTAATCAATACATAGGTGATTAATAATCAAATGTGTTATGCAAGTTAGAGCTCAAAATAATCAACTGATATATCTATATAAACGGAATTTCTCAAGTTATTTGTTTTTTGGCAAGTTGGATCCATTTATCCACGGTCAGAAAAAGAGAATTTGATAGAAGTCATTGAGGTCTAACAAAAATTAAATATATTTGTCAAGAAATTTATATTAACATGATCAAGGGCCAAGGTCGCACTTAGCAGGTTTAAAGCATACGCATACAAGCATTTAACTTGGACTCGAATAAAGGAGAAGCAGACAGTTAAACTAGCGCTACGACCCAAAGGCAGAAGAACCAAAGACATTACCATGTTTATGAGCTTCGTGTTCCTTCTCAACAAGGTCCGACAAATATTCGGTGCCAATGATATGGCCATCACTGTTCAAGCGAAGCTGCAAAACTTATAACCTTAATTTCCAAAAGGGCATGGAGAAAAGGATATGCATGGGCATGCATATGCTGTAAACTGCACGTGAAAATAAATGCCAATTCGAAGAAAAAAGAAAATTACATCAACTATTACTCCTATAATCTAGGAAACAGAAGACAAATAACAAATATCTTCATCCTCTCTTTCAGTTTTACAAAGTTTGCAAAGAGAAATTCAGTAAACTAACAGAATGAAACCAGGAAGGTGGGGAATGCTGGGGTAGGTCTATTCAGATTTGTAAGTGTAGGACTTCCAGAAGCTCTAGACAGCTAATACCAACTACCAAGTTAAGAAAGAGTGAGAAATGTTGGGTAAATTACACTGACATTCCTAATTGTCAGGTTACAATACGAGACCAGGTGATAGAGAATCATAATAGTTGTCCTAATATTGTCAGACATCACATTTTTCTTCGGAAAACCACAGTAGAGTTGCAATAGTATAAAGCCTCTACCGCCTCTCTCATCTCCATATCTACACTACACCAAGAATATTGTTGTTTTGGACAAACCTCACACCCAAAAAATTTCTTATTAGTATTGCTAAAAGTTTCTAAAATCTTCTACTCAAACTAGCTTAAGCTATTGACAACAAATATGAATTGTTAGCGGGAAATACAAGAAGAGTAAAAAGGTCAATCTTTTAACATATATCTCTTTTGTGTTGGTAAGTTTTCCTTTTCGCCTTCTACTATGAAGAGAAATTGTTTTGCAGTATCAATACTACTTAAAGAAGTTACTGATCAATGTAATTTTAGAAGGTAGGAGGAGGATAAGTAATTATGACAAACTAATGGACATAAAAGTATTACCCACAATCTAAATCTTCGCAGAGTCCCCCCAACAACGCAAAAAAATAAGAGAAGAAGAAAAAGAATTGCTACATGACAAACTAAAAACAAGTTAACAATACTTTTGACTGGACATGCACCATAATAATCTGTGTTGACTACTGTAGCTCCAATAGCATGACAACAAGTGTATTCATCCCATAAAATTTAGTCCATCTAAGGTGTAAAAGTTTGTCGATTAGAATCCCTACCTAATTATGATCCTAATCTTCTTCTTTTTTTCTTTGAAACAGTAAGAAACACAATTCACTAAAACTAACAACTAAAGGTGTTATGCATTACCCTGTAGTGCAAAACAAGGTCATTTTGTTTTCAGTTTGATTGGCAGCAAAAAATTTTCATCAGTCACAGTAGACCAATTACCTTCCATATGTTTGTATCAAGATCTACTTCATGCTTCCCCGACATATCAATAGCATCCACACTTAGAACTACCAAAAAGAATAAACTGATCAACCGCTGAAACATTACGAGCAAAATATTAACTGAGAAAAGTGAAACTCGAATTAGAATAAACAAACATGGACAGCAAGTAGAAAATATTGTCCTACCATCACAAGGTAAAGAGGGGAATGTCATATTTATGTGAATGGGAAGAGTTTCTCCACGTCTCAAGTCAACAGCCATCTGCACAGAGCGATAGACGAAGCCAAAGCACAAACTTACTTCAATTGAGCAAGATTAAGCTAAACCTGAAGAAAGTTACACTAAGGAGATGTAAAATACCTGATGAACCGTATCTATATTAAGATAGTAACTCAGTTCATGCAAGAATAATGTTGCCATGATAACCAGACCCACAACCGAAACTGGAAAAGAAAAGAAGGAAAGAGTAAAGTTAGTAAAAAGAATCAAACCCAAGCAAAATACAGACAAAATAAGCAAGAAATTCTACATGTTCATTCAAAAGCAATGCTAATCAGTGAAAAGTTAAGAGTGATTGTTCATGGTAAAGCTGGGCTATAGGTAAAACAGATAACTCAGAAATATTTAATGGTTAGCACCAGTCAGGTAAAGATTAAGTTTCAGTTTTCACCTACAAAAATATTGTAGCATGCACCATAGATAGGCTGCATTCTCGTAACCCTGTACTTTACAATATACTCCCTCCTCCAATTTATGTGCACCGTTTGACTAGGCATGGAGTTTAGAAAGAAAGGAAGACTTGATATTTATGTGGCTATAAATCATCTCATTAAGTGTAAAAGAAGAACTTTAAAGTGAAATTATTTCTAAATATAGAAAAATGGCATTCTTTTTGGGACAAAGAGTGCCACATAAATTGGGATGGAGGGAGTAGTTATCTTTTTCTTTTGTTTAAAGTCATATCATCGCGATAATGGAGAGAAAAACAATTGCGAAGGGTGGCAGAAAAAGATATTGCCACATTAAGAAGTGGAAGTTGTAATATAATTCAATAAATCGAAATGTAATTCGATAAGAAATAGCGGAATTCAAATGGGAATTTTATTAGCTCAATTGTAATCACTGTACAATACAAAGTAATTGGATTGTAGACGGTAAGATAATCAATAATGGAGCTTCAAGGAATTCCTGCAGAAGAAGGAAGAATTGTAAGTGAGAGAGAAGAGAGAATAAGGATGAAGAGAGAGAGTGTGAGTTGAGAGTAGAGAGAGAAAGTTGTTAGGATTACCAGCATGTGCATAACTGCATAACTATTTCTGTTGAGCTGAAGTGAGTATTAGTAAGCTTCTAGAATGTTCTCCACCGTTGGATATAACTAACACTTGTAACCTGAGCGGCCCAATGCTTAATGTTGTGAACGCTCCTGATGCTGCCACGTCGCCCACTTATTATTCTATATCCCTAACCCTATTTCTTTCTTATTCATTTCTCTAACCCTTTAGCTGACAACCTCAGTACCTAACAATACCCCGCCGATGAAGAATGACCTTGTCCTCAAGGTCTGAGTCTAGCCACAAAGTCAGGAAATTGACTTTTAATATAGCCACAATCCTCCCGTGTCGCTTCATCTGCTCCTAGATTTGTCCATTGCACCAACACCTTAACCCCCACGGTGTTATTCACCTTAACCATTCGTCTTTGTAAAATCGCCACGGTTGCACCAAAACTTGACCATCTGTATCACAAATTGGAGATTGGTGTTTCTAAGAGCTGGGACACGTGAAAGACCGGATGGATCTGTAATCCAGAAGGGAGCTCCAATCTGTAAGCTACTGCCCCTATTTTCTCTGTGATTTCATATGGCCTATAGTATTTTGCACTTAGCTTTAGGTTCCTTCGTACTGCTACTGATGTTTGTCTGTACACGTGTAGCTTTAGATAAACCATATCTCCCACCTCCAGGATTCTAACTGATCTTCATTTATCGGCATAAAACTTCATGCGGGCTTGGGCTTGGTGCAAGCTTTCTTTCAAGTTTTGCAACATTTGTTGTCTCTGAGCTATAAGAGACCCTACTGCTGTATGTGTCAAGTACGGAAGGGACAGTAATAGGACTTGGGTAGGGGGAAACCCATATAAGGCCTGGAAAGGGGTGGTCCTTAGTGAGCTATGGTAGTTGGTGTTGTACCACCGTTCTGCTAGTAGTAGCCACTTCACCCATTGCTTAGGATTAATGAACCCATAGATCTCAAATAGTACTCCGAGCACCTGTTAAGTCTCTCCGTTTGACCATCAGATTGGGGGTGATAAGAAGTAGACATATTCAATTAAGTTCCCATGGATTTGAAAAGTTGTTGCCAGAATTGGCTAGTAATAATGGCATCTTTGTCTGTCACAATAGTCCTTGGGAGTCCATGCAACCTGTAAATTTCTTTTAAGAATATATCAGCTATATCAGTGCTGTGTAAAGATGTTTCAGGGCCACAAAGTGGCCATCTTAATTAGTCTGTCTACTACCACTAGGATAGCCTCAACACACCCAGATTTGGGTAACCCCTCTGTGAAATCCATGGCTATGTCTTGCCATGGCATTTCTGGAATGGGTAATGGTTGCAATAGACCTGGAGATAGAACATTCTCTGCCTTAACTCTTTGGCATGTATCACATTTTGAGGCCCACTTGATCACCTCAGCCTTCATGTTAGGCCTGTAGAACACTCCCTTAATCCTCCTATAAGTGCCCATTCGACCAGAATGAACCTCCCAAAGGGGATTGATGTAGCCCTCAAGTATTTTAGCCCTGAGGTTTGCACCCTTTCCAACATATACTCTCTGCTTGTATCTTATAATTCCACCGGTGTAGTGCAACTTACTAGCAAGTGTTGTTATTAATTCAGTGATCAGTTGTGCAGCTGATGGGTCACTCTCATTACCTTTAAATGATCTCTTGCATCCAAGTAGGTTCAGCAGTTGTGATGACATTGAGGCTGGAACCCTCTATTTCCCTCCTAGATAGTGTATCAGTCACCCTATTCTCCGTTCCCTTCTTATACTGCACTACATAATCCAACCCTAGCAACTTGGTCAACCCTTTTTGTTGAAGGGCAGTTGTCACCTTTTTCTCCAGTAGGTATTTTAAGTTTTGATAATGACGTGGTGCCCTTACAAATAATGTCTCCATCTATCCACTGCAGCTAGGACTGCCATACACTCCTTCTCATAGGTAGCTAATCCCCAGTGTCTAGAAGCTAGAGCCTTGCTGAAAATGCTAGCGGCCTCCCCTCCTGCATTAGCACAGCTCCGCTGTCTTTGAGCAAGCAACAGTTTCTACCACAAATGTTTTAGTGAAGTCCACCAATGCCAAGACTAGTGCAGTGGTCATTGCTTTCTTGAGGTTGATAAAGACTGTTTCTGCTTCTGGCCCCCATTAAAATGAATTCTTTTTCAGTAGGTTAGTCAAGGGTTTACTGATCACCCCATATGACTGGACAAACCTTCTGTAATAACCTGTTAACTCCATAAATCCCCTCAATGCTTTAATTGATTTAGGTATAGGCGACTATGGCTTCTGTTTTTGAAGGATCAATAGTTAGTAGTTACTCCCTCTCCTATAATGATATGGCCCAGATATTCCACTTTGCTTTGACCAAAAGAGCACTTGGACCTTTTGGCATACAATTGTTCTCTCCTTAGAATTCCCAATACCTTCTGTAAGTGCCCCTTGTGTTCTTGGATTGTAGGACTATAGACTAGAATGTCAGCAAAGAAGACTAGTACAAATTGCCTCAGATAAACTTGGAAGGCATGATTCATAAAACTTTGGAAGGTAGCACGGGCATTGGTAAGCCTATAGGGCTACTTTGAACTCATAATGGCCCAAGTGTGTTCTAAAATTGTCTTATTAATATTCTCTAACGCTTTAGCCGACAAGCTCAGTACCTAACATAAGTTAAGCTACTCAACAATAATCAAGTGTCTTGGTCATTTCATGAGTAAGATAAAGCAAGTAGTTCCAATATCTGATACTCGCATATGCTGAAAACCTACGCTTCAGATATCAGATGAAATCTACCTAAAATCAGATAAAAGCTTCCAATATCTAACTGATTTTTCATATCTTTGGGATTAGCTCCCTCGGGTATGAAAAAAATAAAAACAATTGAGAATGAATACAAAGAATCAATCAACTACTAATGGACTTGGAATGCGAATGAGATGAAAAAAGTCCATCATTGGGGCAAACAATACAATAGATTCGGTTAGAACAACGCCCAAAATGGCATAACCAAATAATTCTTTTGCCAATGATGCAATTTGTGCCACGGAATGAATCGAGGAACTAAGGATGTTTTCAAAGAACATTTGCCTGTTATTGCGAATCAACATAACCTGGTTGTGTAAAAAATCTATACACTGAAGTGCACAAAAGTAAAGGTTAAGAACGAATACCGAGGGCGCCAGACTTGGTTTTCTGCAACAAATGATCTTCAGCACGTGGAAATGCATCAATAGCTCTTAGTGCTTGCTTCACTCCCATTTTTTTCTCTCCTTTATTTCCACTATTTGATAATGCTGTTCAAATTAGTCAAACAATCAATTAACAATTCAATTATCCGTAAAGATTTTGCTCTAATCAATCTCAATTCATGAAAAAACCTAGATTTACTAGTAAATAACCGTCATATCGAATTAAAACTAATTTAGGAAATAAAAATGACCTTATGAAGCTAAAAATCCATCATTCTTAAGAAAATGAAATTAATTAATTTGCAATACCCAATGGACCAAACTCTGTTATATTTTAGAGAGAGAAAATACCTGTAAGAGAGAGAGAGGGAGAGAGAATGGGCCCGGGAAACCAGAATCCGATCTCCGACGGGAAATTCAGAAAATACGACGAAGACAAAAGATTCAAAAAGTGACTGTTTATTTTATCGGGCCCTTTAGTGGGCTACAGTTTTCAGGACTCTTAAGATCCGTAAGCCCAAACGAAATGCTGTGTGTTTGTAGGATCATTTCTCACCTTTTAACCCCTCCCCTAAAGATATAACTAGTTTTAGGATACGCGTATACCGCATCTCAAGAAATACAAAATTTTAGAAAAATACATAAATATTTATATTAGAATTTGTGTTTGAGGCATAAAATAAAAATTAACAAAAGTTTAAGTTTCTAAAAAATATTGATCCGAATGAGCTAACTTCAAATAGGAAGAAACTCTCAAGACAAAAAGACAATTGTTCTATGTCTACCATCAATAAGAAATATCATATCAATTGTTTTCAACATATTAGAAAAGACTAAATTACTATTGCAAAAAGTATTCAGATTTTGGTTACTCTATTATTTCTTCATTTTGGTGTGAGCTTTCTTTCTTTGTCCAAGCACATAACTATGCATCCAATATTTTCTTTCATGGAAGTAAGAGTCAAAGATTTGAATGGAATAATTACCATTAATGGATTCTAAAAGCATCATGTTAATCTATGAGCCAAAAATATGGAGCTTATGTTAAGAAAATCCTCTAAACTTTGAACTGAAGCTAAAATAATAAAGTATCAATTGTATATTATTTGTTATTTTTTAAATGTAAATAACTATCTAGAATAATTATGTATTTTTATTTTTGGGTCATATCTAGAAAAATCGGCTAGAGCGTTATTATTTTCTTGCTTAATTAAAAAGGTACATTCAAAATAACAGAGTCGTAATTATTTTCAAGATTCACAATATTTTTGTTGCTACCTATTATGTTGTTTAAGCAAATAGAATAACTATTATAGTATTAGGAGTTTTTACCTAACTCAAATCTCCAAACTTGAATAACGACTTCTACAGTATTAGAAAAAAAAAAAAAAAAGGACTTCTAAAGTCATTTAATTACTATTGTTTTAGAAGATATCTAAAAACTCAACTACTAATTCTTTAAAGAAAAAGGTAATTTAAATAAGGAAATAATATATATAATTCCTACTTAGTATTAGGAGTTTTTACCTAACTCAAATAAGGAAAGATTTAATAGTTAAACTTTAAATTCATTTGAAAAGTCTAAGTATTAGGAAAATAATTTAAATGACTATTTTTTCTAGTGTAAAATCTATGTTTAAAGGGTAAAAAAAATAAACGACATTTCTCTAAGAGCTTTCGTGTTTTTAATATAATACTAGTTTTTATGAACGTGTATTGCACGTTAATAAAGGCATGTACAAGTTTAGTAAATTATTATTTATATAAAGGAAACATAATTAAAATAGTAAGAAAATTATTTATATATACATATATGTATTAACATAATAGAATTTAAAATAATTGGACATCAACCTGCAAAAATGGTTATGTTATTTAAATAATATTATTATGTATTTATAGATTAGAGATATGCAGTACGATGATATATTACCTAGGATTTTTTTGTATTTGATATTTTTTGCGTATACTCCTGTATAATGCTTTAGTTACTCAGTCATTAGTAAATCTTTTGGTGTCCACATTGATATCCCTCTTATAAGTGAAGTATATAGTTTCTTGTACAAGAAAATAAGTTGCGGCAAATACTGTTCAACATTTGATACTTTATTTATTGTCATTGTAAAACACAAGCGCATTGAAATAATTTTTGGACAAATTTAAAAGAATATTTTCATTTTGTGTAGGAGACTGTTGAATTCTAGGGATAAACACACATGCTTAGAAGTACATTGGCCTATAATGATTTATGCATGTATGACATTATTTCAAAATATTTACATATCATCCTTGTACCATTATATAAATTAAACATATTTAAAATTTTGGGTAGCATGATGGACATATTTTTCTTTAAAATCAATTTTTATGCAATAGAAGATCATTTTCAGCTTGACATATTTTTCTTTAAAATCAACTTTTATGCAATAGAAGATCATTTTCAGCTTTAATTTGTCTGTTATATACATATATGATATTTAAGTATTCTTACTGTTTGTAGTTATTAGTATCATCTGTTGTTGAGTCGAAACTGTAAAATCTTTTGCTTTCACCAAGGAACTTGATAGTGAACATCTCATTTAGTTGATCGACATATTAGATTCTAATAGCTAAGATAGAGCTTACTATCATGTAATTTACACAACTTGCATTTTATCTAATGATGATTTTCCTTATTCATAAATCCTCGCCACTACTATCACCAATGAACCTTGATAACTAAAACTTCTAGAAGAATGAATAAATCATCTTTTATTATATGATCTTTTCGACATGATCCAAGAAATCACTAATGCTGGTTCTTTTCTTACTCTCAAGTTTTTATTACGGGTGGACATTGGTCGGTTCGGTTTGGTTTGATTTCCGGTTTGTGATTTTAATAACCAAAATTGAATCATAATAACTTCGATTCGGTTTATTTATGTTCGATTCGGTTTAATCGGTACAATTTTTCTGTTTTAAGTTATGTTAAAAATAGTACGAAATAACAAAAATAGATTACTTGTTGAGAGAATAGCCAAAACGGATAACCAAAAACGTATTGAGTGCTTATAAATATTCTCCATTTATTTTAGACTGCATTAATGGTCGTATAATATAATAAAATTCTATACATAGCCAATCAGTGAAATAAGTGATGATTAGCATGCGAATTCAGATGATACGGAATAATGAATTGTGCGAACGAGGCTTTGTTTATTTTTCTGTAGATCTCATTCACCTGTTAATAAAATTCAAATACAAAGAAGGATTACATCAATTCCGCAATATCTGTTGGGTCAAAATTCCTGTTGTATTTTATATTGTTCTAATTCGGTTATAAATAATTCGATTTTGGGCTTAGGCTAAAAAAATTCGATTTTTCGGTTTAACCAAAAACCGAACCATTAAAATCGATCACCAAACTTTTTAAAATTATAAATCACAAACCGATCGAATTGTCGAGCACCAACGTACATTTTATCTAATCTTCTTATTACCTTTAAGGGCCGACGAGATCAATATAAGTGGTAGATATGGATTATGAACACCAAACAATCATAGATAATGGAATGAACACGGATAACATGGGATAACAAGACTGCCAAGAAACTACATATAAGTTAGGAGCTACCACGCTTCCATGAAAGACTATACAACAAAAATCATCCGACAAGGCATACCAAACTATACATAAGCCGACACCTGTCTATGAGCCTCTAAAGGAGCATAAGTAATGCAACATAGTCGGAACAGGGCCCCGACATACCCATAATATCTATAACAAAAATGCATACCAAGACCACGGCAAGTCCGGAGAAGGGATCTCGCCTATAACCGCTGAACTGGAAAGCCTACTGTGGTGGGGGAACTGCGTCTACCTATCTATCAGGACCTGCAGCACGACATGCAACGTCCACAAATAAAAAGGACGTCAGTACGAATAATGTACTGAGTATGTAAGGCAGGTCAATATAAATATGAACAATAATGTAAAGAGAGGTAGAGAAGATACAACCTGTAACATCTGAGTGCTTCTAAGAGACAGTAACATGAAATGCATGATACATATATATACATAATCTTTTAAAAACATCCGCCTCTGTGGGCATCATCATCATTGTATCAACATCCGCCTCTGTGGGCATCATCATCATCATATTATACCCGGACTCAAAGGGGACTCTGTAAACCCAACTGATAAGTGGTTTCACAATAGGTGCCATACCCGGCCGACTATAGTGCGGCTCGGTAGAGTAAAATAGATACATATATATAATGCATGTAGGACTCATTGGAACCATGTTCTGAACATTTCGGAGTGACGTAAGGTCGATATTCTTCGTACACATTATTAGGATTAACTCTTCATCAAGAATATTATAAGAATCAGGAAGTACCAACAACATTGATAACATAAGAGTAAGAGGAGCAACTTCAACATCAATTGTTCCATAAGAAGGGAGACAATGTAAGTACTGCTAGCTTCTAATAGTAGAGTATCTTTGGAAGCTTGTTCATTGCATTATGTACAATCGGAGTCGTGCAAAAGAAGGAAATAAATATCCTCACATACCTTGTATATACTGCCCCAATCTCAAGCTATGCAATTGTCACGACTCCTTAGTCTACAATAAGAGAAACGACACTATCGTTATTATTTAAGCGCCATAACTATTGTGTATCGACCACAACCTATTTTACGATGAAACGGACATCACCTCCCCTATATATATGACTTCACACAAGTCAAAAAAATCATCAAACAGCCCTAACAACATCAATAATAATGAAATTGAGCCTCCCTAAACAGTCCACACACAACCTAATAACTTCATACATAAGACGACCACCGTAGTCGTGTCAAACGATCCGGAAATGTTACGACGAACGACCAGACCAAAACTCTACATCTATATGGTTTTTATCCACACCCTTCCTACTCCAAAACTCTACAATACAGTAGTAAAACACGCAGCCCAACAACAACACAAAACAGTCCGCAAAACAGTCTGCTACAAGTGATTAACTCGAACTCACAGCTTTTGAGGTCTTACTTAGTTTAGTTTCTATTTATGAAATTTGGGTGATTCTTTTGGTAAAACCAGTATTCTTTGAAGATCCTTACTGATTATTCCCTATTATTTTGCCCTGTTAAGTTTGTGTGCACAGATCCTGTTGGTTTCCTTATTTGTAATAGTAATTGGTCACACTTGTCTTAATTACTCGTCCGCGTGGTTTTGTGATTTATACTAATCCTTTATTTGGTCTGATTTGGATTCTTGCCTTAATTAAACTCTCTTGTTGTTACCGTTGATCAATTACCCCTAATTAAGGGGTCTATTCTGGATTCCCTTACGTTGATTGATTTTGTGACCCTGTGATTGCCCTTAATTGACTGATTTTTTATTCTTTTACCTTATTTGTCCTACTCCTATAGTGCTATAAATACACTCTTGTTTTACCTCTCAAACACGAACAATTAGTTCAGATTATACGCACACACACACTCAAATTCTCTCTTCTTTCTTGCTAATTGTGCTAATTACTTGTCTAGTCGGCTGAAAGCCAAGGCTAGACTGTGGGACTCTGCTTGCTTTACATTCTACACTTTGCTTCCTTAACTGGTATGTTCTTATTTCAGTTCTGAAACTCACCCTATGTGCTCCATGTCTGTTAATCCATGTCTCCTTCTACACTAGCTTAATGGCTTCTGTATTTAATTGCCTTTCTTGTTTACTGCTTTACTCAGCATGCTTAAATTCTGTTTTCTCTTGTTCAAGTGTGTAATCAGCATGCTAGGTATCACTTGTCTTGTTTCGTACTTGTCCATCATGTTTATTTAGTTCCTGATTACCCCCTCAACTAGTATGCTCATGTTAGTGTTATAGACTTTTAATATATTTGGTTGATCCTAATTGGCATGAATAATTTTGTGTATTACACTCCTGCCTTCAACATGACCATTCCCATACTATGTCTCTATGTTTTACTACCTATTAGATTTTAGTTTCAAGCATGACTGACTTATCAAATCTCTGAATCAATAGTTTGTATTTAATTGACTCATATTTGTTCTGTGCATCTGTTGTTCCATATGCTTCTCCTCTTACCCTGTTTATGTGTTTTCTTTTTGATTTTGAGCTCTCTATGTTCCCGACCCCCTGATCCTTGTTTGTAAATTTATGAGTCTTCACTTAGAACTAAGTAATAAATGGCTTTTGAATCTACGTACTCTAATTTTTGTGATTGTATGTTGAATCTTTGTTCTTCCCAGAATGACTTTCAAAAAAATTGTTTTAACTCTTAGCATTTCCTTTGAACTATTTCCATTCCTGAAATCCTTTTTCACTCCTAAAAGTTTTACTTCTACACTGTTTTACTAAGTTATTCCAACTATGTCAAGCACTCTCACTTCTACTCTTAGATTACTTAAGTTATGCCCCTCAAGTGTGTGTACTGCCTAGGAATCCATGAGATTCCTCCGAACTCTGGCACACTGGGCCTGGCCTTTTCCACACTGCACATAATCACTTCCCTACTCAAAGGGTCTTGGTGTGAGCATTGCCCGGGATCCCTGAGGTCCTTAGGGAACTTTGATCCACCAGGACACCTCATTGGCTTGAGGCTTTGGCATCTTGGACTGTTTTGAAGGCCTAGTATTTTCATGTTCACTTTGGGCCTATCTCAGGCTGCCTATAGCATGTTTTATATTTCTTATGTAATTTATTTATTTATGGTTTGTAATAATAACCTTTGTAAACAGATATTAGGGAAATTAGTAAAGGGAAGGGATTCATATATGGATTTTTGTAGGGAGACCGAGTAGAAATCATGCTTTAAGTTTATATTGTGTTTACTTGCATTAAAAATCCTGCCTTTAGGCTCATATTATGTTATTCATATTAGCAGTCATGCTTTAGGTTTATATCATGTTTACCGTGATTTTAGATCACTTGGCACACTAGGCAATGTGTTATAGGCTCATTACCTCATTTGTTACGAAATTTTTTATTCTGCATAATCATGATCACCTAGAAATCATGTTATTAGGTTACCGCTGCAATTCTGCATAATAAAATGTACATCTTCTGGGTGCATTAGAAGTCCTGCTTTAGGACTCTGTCTGTATTCGCTTTACATCATGTCTACATTGCCTAAGTCTATAACCGCCCTGTATATAAGAATGTTTAAAAGTAATTTTAACACCTAGGCAAGCATGTTTGTAGGACGTATTAAAACTCAAACTGTTTGCTTTCCTTTAGTCAATTTCTAGAATTCTGTTTGCATTTTTAGACAGCATGTTATAGGGTATCCCTGAACCACGCCTAGACAAGCCTATAGGTAATTAAGGCCTTATAAAATTTGTAAAACTGTGCTTTGTTTCTTTGTGACTGCCCAGATTCAACAGGTTCTAAAATATCAGTAGGCAAACTGATTAGGCCTTTACCGTTTAGCCTAAACATATGCTTTACATTCTTTGTTTGTCATGCTAACCTAGATATCCTGGTCTAGGACCTTTTCTGGAACATCTGAAATATTGTTGTTTGAGATGTACTAACTGCCTGCTTATTCGCGGAGGTAAACATGAGCCCTTAGTTGTTGTCTTACTTGACAGTCATGTTTATTATTTGTTGTCGCTTAGATTTTCCCTTTTAAACACTTTAGAAGAGTCTAGAACTACCTAAAATAGAGGTCTTAAACACCTCCGGGACCACAAGGAAGGGACGAGTAATGCACGCTTAGAGTTCGTTTAATTAAAACTGCTTATACAATCGCTAAGAGGAGGGTAATCGGGTAGTAAAAGGATATGATAACTTGTGCGTTAATGCCACGTGTAACCCCTCTAGTTGAGGAAGGATTATCGGGCATTGTACAGATGTGATCTTATAGGTTAATAACTTAGGACTTCCCTATCTTTATACATATGTGTGCTTAGACTGCTTATCTGTTAAATGACTAATTCACTAAGTAAGTTTGGCCGGGACCCACCATTATGGACCTCGAGGAGTGCCTAATACCTTCTCCTCACGGTAATTTCAAGCCCTTACCCAATCTATGGTAATGTAGAATGGTTTTATGAGTTACTTGCATCAGGTGCCCTAACGCACCTTAAAATCCGTTAAGTGGCGACTCTTCAATTTCTATACCCTTTTCCCAAAAGGAAACGAGTTGTCCCAATGAATGTCGAAACCCGATTTCGCGAGAAAAAAGGGGGTGCGACAGCCATCACCTTGATGAAGGGTTGAAAATAGAATATCTCACAGTCGAAGATCCACTTGTTTTGTGGAATGACTTAAAGTAAAGATATGACAACTTAAAGTTGGTCACTCTTCCACAAGCACGATATGATTGGGCTCATCTGAGGCTCCAATACTTTAAGTCTGTTTCTGAATATAATTCTGCAATGTTCATAATTACTTCTAAATTGAAACTCTGTGGAGATGCTATCACCGACTATGATATGCTTGAAAAAACGTTCACAATGTTTCATGCCTCCAATATGGTCTTGTAACAGCAGTACCGAGAGAAAGGTTTCAATAAGTACTCTTAGTTGATTTCTCTTCTCCTTGTGGCTGAACGAAATAATGACTTGCTCATGAGAAATCACGAGAATCGACCCACTGGGTCTACACCATTGTCTGAAGCGGATGAGGTGTATTCCCATTATGCTAAGCGTGGGAAAGGCCGTGGCCCTATTAATGGTCGTGGTCGTGGCCGTGGACAAGGAAGAAATTTTCCTGGTATTGATCATCCCCCAAAGAAAAATAACCACCAAAAATGGAAAGGAAAATATGAGAAGCCAAAGGCAAATGGTTCAGAAACTGAATGTTATCGTTGCGGTGGAAAAGAGCATTGGACAAATATTTATCGTGTACCAAGACATTTGGTTGAGCTTTATCAAGCATCTCTAAAGAATAAAGGTCCTGAAGCCAATTTTGTCTCAGACAATGATTTTGACATCACCCACTTGGATGTGGCAGACTTCTTTGAGCACCCTGATGGAAAAATAGACCACTTGATCGGTGATGGATCCTTGGTTAAAGATGATTGAGTAGTTTAATTTTTATTTTTGCCTCTTTGTAGTAGTTAATGAATAAACATCATGTAATTATAGTTCTTTACATGAGTAGTAGTCATTAATTTTATTTGTTTTATGAAATAGTGTTAGTTTGTTTTGATTAAATATAATTTTAATATTCATTTTGAACAAAATATCCAAATTGTTCAGTTTGCTTAGCACTCGTTTTGAGCACCGTGATACTTTCATTGCTATTGGTGGCCCATGGAATGTATACAATATATTTAACCACGTCTATTTTGCATATCAATACATAGCATTATAGTATTTTATAACTGTTTACTAATCATAACATGTTATTATACCAACATCATGAATGTATTCATTTATTGCATTTGTATTATGCCGTATTTATTTAATAATCATGTATTGTATTAAGTTATGCATATTTTAACTATACTTTAACACATATAAATTGTAATGTACATACCACTGCTGTGTGTTTTTGTATTACGTTTGTACGCCCAATAATAGTGTTTTTCACGTTCTATTTTTTAAAGTTATTTATATATTATCATGTTCTAATTGTTCATTTGTGTATTGTATATATCATACATGTGATTTTACCACATATGTACGTTTTAATCAATATTATAAAATTCATCAATATCTAATATATATAATGTCTGTAACAAAAATAATTGTTTTGTTCAATACCATCTTCATGTTCTTTTCTTCTTATCCATTCACGTTATGAAAATACTAAAATTTGAAGTAAATATGGATATTCCACAAAGCAAACTTGGATCATAGTTCAATTGTAAAAATATTTATTTAGTCGATTCATGTACGACACATACAATATTCAAAGAGAAGAAATATTTTTCTCATTTAAGTATGTGTAAGGCAGATGTTACTATAATTTCTGATAGTAGTAAATTAATTGAAGGTTCAGGAAGAACTACTATAACTCTGCCTAAGAGAACAATACTTATCATAGAGAATGCAATGTTCTCCTCCAAGTCCAAGAGGAACTTGTTGAGTTTTAAAGATATCCGCCGAAATGGATATTGAGACAATAGATGAGAATAATCTTGAATATCTCATCATTACCAAGAATGTCTCCGGCCAGAAAAAGGTTATTGAGAAGTTCCCGTCTTTATCTTGTGGCCTGTATTGAACAAGAAATAGTGTAATTGAAGCACATTCTATTGTAAATCATAAGGTTACTGATTCCAATACTTTTGTACTTTGGCATGATCAATTGGGACATCCTGGATCAATTATGATGAGACGAATTATAGAAAACTCAAATGAGCATCCATTAAAGAATTTAAAGATTATTTTAAATAATGAATTTTCTTGCACTTCTTGTTATCAAGGCAACTTAATTATAAAACCATCACCAACAAAGATTGGGATTGAGTCCCCTGTATTTTTAGAACGTATACAAGGGGACATTTGTGGACCTTTTAGGTGGGTCGTTGAGATATTTTATGGTCTTAATAGATGCATCTTCTAGATGGTCTCACGTGTGCCTATTGTCATCTCGCAACCTCGCGTTTGCAAAATTAATGGCACAAATAATCCGATTACGGGCACAATTTCTAATTAAGTCTATTAAACTTGATAATGCTGCTGAGTTTTCATCCCAAGCATCTAATGATTATTGCTTATCAATTGGGATAAAAGTGGAACATCCTGTAACTCATGTTCACACTCAAAATGGCTTTGCAGAGTCTTTAATTAAACGTCTGCAATTGATAGCAAGACTGTTACTCATGAAAACGAGGCTGCTCACTTTTATATGGGGTCACGGCATTTTGCATGCAAAAATGCTAGTTCGTCTCATACCTATAAATTATCATAAATATTCCCCGTTGCAATTAGTTTTGGGTCATGAACCTAATATATCCCATTTAAGAATTTTTGGATACAGTATATATGCCTGTAGCACCGCCATATCGCACCAAAATGGGTCCCCAAAGAAGGTTAGGAATATATGTTGGGTTTGAATCGCCCTCCATTATTCGCTATCTTGAAATATTAACGAGGGATTTATTCACTGCTCGATTTGCAGATTGTCGATTCGATGAGACACTTTTCCTAAAATTAGGGGGAGAAAATGGTGAAACCAAACGGGAAATTTTTGTGAAAAAATCCATCATTGTCTCATCTTGATCCATGTACCTCTATTTGTGAAAAAAAAGTGCAAAAGATTAGCCATTTGCAAAGAATATCAAATCAAATGCCAGACGCATTTACGGATTTGAAAAATATAACAAAATTACATATCCTTGCAGAGAATGTTCCAATCCGTATTGATGTCCCTATTGGACAATCTTCTAGTGTCATAGCTAATGAGTCAAAAGCACGCCTAAAACGTGGCAGACCATTGAGTTCTAAGGATTGAAATCCTAGGAAAAAGAAAACAAATTATCAAAATGACACTATGAAAGAGTCTCATGAAGAAATCCACGATTTAATAAATTCTGAGATTCATGAGGAAATCACTGAGCTCGAGACTCGAGAAAATAAGGAACTAGCAATAAATCCAACGATATTGAGACAAATTTGAATCGAGTGGATATAGTGGTGGATTATGTCTTTGCATATAATGTTGCATCTATAATTATGCAAGATAATGAGGATCTTGAACCTCAATCTGTTGGAGAATGTCGACAAAGACGTGATTGGCCAAAATGGCAAGAAGCAATCCAATCAGAGTTGAATTCACTTGCGAAACATGAAATTTTTGGGCTTGTAGTTCAAACACCTAATGGTGTTAAGCCTGTTGGCTATAAATGGATTTTTGTACGCAAGAGGAATAAGAACAATGAGGTACATAGATATAAGGCACGTCTTGTTTCACAAGAATTTTCACAAAGGCCTGGTATCGATTATGAAGAGACAAATTCACCTGTTATGGATGCTATAACTTTTCGTTATCTCATCAGTTTTGTTGTCTATGAAAAGCTTGACATGCATTTAATGGATGTGATTATCGCCTACCTTTATAGCTCACTTGATAATGCGATATACATGAAAATTTCCGAGGGATTTAAAATGCCTAACGCACATAATTCAAAATCCAGGGAAATGTTCTCAATAAAATTGCAAAGATCTTTGTATGGTCTAAAGCAATCAGAACGTATGTGGTATAATCGTCTTAGTGAGTACTTATTAAAGGAAGGTTATATAAATGATGTCATTTGTGCATGTGTTTTTATAAAGAAAACAACATCAAAATTTGTTGTACTTGTCGTATATGTTGATGGCATAAACCTTATTGGAACTCCTATAAAACTCCAAAAGGCAATTAATTATTTAAAGAAAGAATTCGAGATGAACGATCTAGATAAGGTACTGAAACAATTTTCCATGGATGAAAATCATCCATTAAGTACTCCGATGGTTGTTCGATCACTTGATGTGAATAAGGATCCCTTCCGACCTCAAGAAGAGAATGAAGAGCTACTTGGTCCTGAAGTACCATATCTCAGTGCAATTGGTGCACTAATGTATCTTTCCAACACTACAAGGCCTGGCATAACTTTTTCAGTTAATGTCTTAGCAAGATATAGCTCTGCTCCTACAAGGAGACATTGGAATGCAATCAAACACATATTGCGGTATCTAAAAGGAACAACTGATATGGGCTTATTTTATGGTAATAATTGCAGTCCCGATCTTGTTGGCTATGCGGATGCTGAGTATTTATCTGACCCACACAAGGCTCGATCTCAAACAAGCTTTGTGTTTACATGTGGAGGCACTGCCATATTTTGACGATCGACTAAGTGA
>ML384345.1:0-24054 GCA_005239525.1 Nicotiana knightiana | reverse complement strand
ACCCGTCAGGTTCAAAAAAAAATGTAACCGGCCCGGCCCGGCCCACCCGTTAGACACCCTTATGGCCACTTCTTAAGATGGATAAAAGAAGGAATCGTCTAGGTGTAGGTGGGAGGAGGAAAAAAAAAAGACTTGTATATATATACATACAATAAAGACAATATGATACACAAAATATTTCGCATATATATACGATTCGGGGAAAAGCCATATCTCAAGGGGTATGACATAGGGGTGACAAAACTAATTTAAACCCATTTGACCCGTTCAACCCGCCAAGTTTTAATGGGTTGAGCTAGAATGATTTTGAAAATGGGTTTGGGCTGACCCAAGTTAACCCATCAAAAATGTAAAAATTGCACGTGGCGTCCTATTTGGTCGCCCCCATTTAACCTTATACCTATTTTTTTTAATTTTTTTTAACTTGTACCCACTTTTTAAATAACTTCAGCCCCCTCTCTCCTCCTCCTTCTCCTCCTTCGTTTTCTTCTTCTTCTTCTTTCTTCTGCTGCTGTTGGGGCTGCTGTGGAACTTCAGTTCATGGGATGATTGCCATAAATATGTTTATCAGAGCTGAAGTTCGCCAGTTACAAAACAAAAACTTCAGCTCTAAATCTGAAGTTCGCCAGTTACAAACAAACAAAAGCTTTGCGTTAAGACGTGCATAAGCTAAACAAAAACTTCAGCAAATAGAGAACAAAACTTCAGCTCTAGAGCTGAAGTTCGCCAGTTACAAAACAAAAACTTCAGCTCTAGAGCTGAAGTTCGCTAGTTACAAAAATAAAAGCTTCAGCTCTAGAGCTGAAGTTCGCCAGTTACAAAACAAAAATTTCAGCTCTAGAGCTGAAGTTCGCCAACTACAAAAACAAAAACTTAAGCAATTACAAACAAAAGCTTTGTGTTAAGACGTGCACAAGTTAAACAAAAACTTCAGCAAATAGATAACAAAACTTCAGCTACTATGCTTAAGTTCAGCTACTATGCTTAAGTTCAGCACACTTGCTACTTCTGGCCCGTCTATTAGAATGCTGAAGTTTTGCGTGATTGCCTTTGCTACTTCAGCCCCGTNAAAAACTTCAGCTCTAGAGCTGAAGTTCGCCAGTTACAAAACAAAAATTTCAGCTCTAGAGCTGAAGTTCGCCAACTACAAAAACAAAAACTTAAGCAATTACAAACAAAAGCTTTGTGTTAAGACGTGCACAAGTTAAACAAAAACTTCAGCAAATAGATAACAAAACTTCAGCTACTATGCTTAAGTTCAGCTACTATGCTTAAGTTCAGCACACTTGCTACTTCTGGCCCGTCTATTAGAATGCTGAAGTTTTGCGTGATTGCCTTTGCTACTTCAGCCCCGTATGCTGAAGTTATGTGAACAACCGGGTACACTTGCAATTGTTTTTGCAAAGCGGGCACAAGTTAAAACGTGACACAAAAAGCGGGTATAAATGCAAATGCCCCATCAAAAATCATAAACCAAAATGGACACATGATGCCCAATCTTGACCCATGGAAAATATTTTCTACCTTGACCCATGTGCTGAAAAATATTTTCTAATTTTCTCATGTTTGATTGATATCCTCAGAAAGAACGTACTCATTTTATTAAAATAAAAGAAAATACTTTTTCTACAACATGAAAAGAAAATATTCGTTTTGTTGAAATAAACGAAAATATTTTTTCTACAACAGGAAAAATAAGTACTCATTTTGTGAAAAAAGAAAATACTTTTTCTATATCATGAAAAGAAATTATTTTTGTTGTAGAAACAAAAAATAATAATTTGTACATCATGAAAAGAAAGTACTCCTTTTAGGAAAAAGAAAATATTTTTTCTACATCATGAAAAGAAAGTACTCTTTTTATTGAAACAAAAGAAAATAATTTTTCTACAACATGAAAAGAAATTATTTTTTGTGAAAAAGAAAATACATTTTCTACATCAAGAAAGTACTTATTTTATTGAAATAAAAGAAAATATTCATTTTGATGAAATGAAAAAGAAAATACTATATCTACAACATTAAAAGAAAGTACTCTAAATAATATTTCTATTTAGAGTGGGGGTTGGGGTTGGGGTGGTGGGAGGTGGGTTGGGGTGGGTGGGAAGGTCTAATTTTACTACTTTTTATTATTCTGATCTTTGTTAATATTATAAGATGAAGAAGTATCAAATAAAATTCTAAATCCAAATTGAGGAAAGAAATCATTTGGCATGAATTGATATTTATTCCAAAACATAAGTTAATTTTTATATTGCTTGTTTGAAGGTTACGAATATTGCAAAGATTTAGGTCAATTTGGGAGGGTTGGTTCCAAACTATGGTTGAACCCATCTTGACCCAGCCCATCTTAATTCAAGTGAACTTTGCATAAGAAAAAAAAGAAACTTTGCGCATGGTTGGGCAATGAACCATTTAATGAGGCAGCCCATCTTGACCATCCCTAATACACCTCAAACAACCCAGTAGTCACCCTTAATGTGATACAGATAGTCTACCCTAATGTAAGTATTAGTGGCCAGTTTCATGACTCGAATCCTATAATATATATATATAATCAGTGTATAATGTATATGTTTTGTATATTTAGGCAACCGCCTGTAATTATTTTGGGCCATGGAGCTAAAAATAAAAAAAAACCCCTTTTTGAAAGGAATTTGTGGGCCTATTAACTATAATATCACTTTTTACGGGAAGTCTACACAGTTTAGTTGCTCTCAAAATAATAGCTAGCGAATATGTATGTATGTATGTATATTATACATAGTTAATATATACAGTATATTTGACTAGCGATAATAATTAATTTTGCCCGACTGACTATATGTGTTAAAAAATCCCTTTTTACAACCTTTTGGAAAAGGTTTGAGTTATATAAATTATCAGTATTAACGAATTTTTAATTTATTAGCATAATTTAACATGTTATACTAAACTCCTAAAGGAATAATAGTCGTTGTATTGGGTAAAAAGTAATAGTGTCCACATAACCTTCATTCCACCTTCTTTTAATTACCATTTGCTTAATAAAATTCCCGACTCTGCCACGATCAGGGTTCAAAGGAATCGCCTTTTGAGATTTCTCACGAGTATGAAGTACAAAAATATAATCTAGAGCATTAATGTGGATCAAGAACCAACATCAAGAGAGCCAGAGGCAGAGCTAGGATTTAAATCTTATGGGTTCAAGATTATAATTCTATTAAATTATTTGGTTCCAAATTATTTAATTTGTATATATTCATTGAATTTCTTAATACAAATACATGATTTGAACAAAAACTACTGGGTTCGACCAAACCCGCAATTAATATTGTGACTCCGTCCCTGAAGAGAGCAATAGCTATTTAACAAAAAGTTTCGGGTTCGAGCCATGAGTATGGAGTTGCTTTTGTTAGAGAGTATTTTACCCCCTACTGTGACACTTTCCAGCACAAATTCAGATTTAATCAGATTCCAATACGTATGTCGGATGGGACTCAAAAGAAAAAAAAAAGAGCAGCAACTCCTCAACCTGTCTCTGTTTCATCATTATGCATCGATCCAATGGGACAGAGTTTCTTCCTACAAAATTTATCGAAGTTTTCCTGTTTAAGTTGGTAAATGCAATTTTGGAAGTCAATAGTTGACATGGTGTGTAATTTTTTTTTCTTAGAAACAAATTTGCTGTAAATTACATGTTACGACTTACGAGTGAGGATGGGTATAATGTTATACTTTTACCATGGCTAATTCTGTAATTGCACTTGTATATTTTATTGAAGTGAGAAAATAGGAATGATTATCATGATTTACACCTCAACTTGGAAATTGTGGAGGGACAAGTGAACAAATAGTCATTCTCCAGGATGCTATTAAGAGATTAGTTATTTTGTCATGTATTTTTCTTAACTAAGAATCATAACTTTAGGATAATTCAGAATAATTTTTGTCCAAAAATAATTTGAATTAAAAAATTAAAATTCAGAACGCACTGGCTAATTTTTAAATAACAACTCTTTATAGTGATTACCTGTTGTCATTTTTACAATTTTATGGATGGCTACGAGGATGATCTATTAAAAAGAGATAAAGCAACTCTAAGTGGGTATACGTGCATTTCCCTCCATATTTTTTTGTCAAAGATTAGACTTAGCAAATGTAGCCCAAAAAATGGCAGCGAATAGCCCAATGCCGTCTTTATCGATATTACATGATTTATGCACCCACTCCACAAAAATCCTCTTGAGTTCATGAGTGGAAAATCTTATCAAAATTCCAATATTGAAATTATAATAAAACTCGAATTTAAACTATTTTAATAAGTTGTTTTTTCGACTGGTTGCAGTTGGGTTTTGTTGGTTCCCAAACGCACACGCAAGTATACATGGTCGACAAGTAATATAGGATTTTAAGTCCAGATATCGTACCCACAGGGACTTGTGATTAACTATCAACTAAATTAAACCAAACACTTAATCTATTCAAGCAAATCCTAAAGTATGAATATTTAACTAAAATTTAATCTAGAGTAACAAAATAAGAGATTAAAGAAACAAGTTGGCGAAATTAAACACGAATCAAGAAGAGCCGATATTCTAGAGCTATGGGTTGGCTAACAATCCAGTTGAGTCTTCCACTTAAATCGTCTAATTAATTTATCTAGTTTATTGATTGACAGGGTTAATATTACTCGTAGCCTTCTCCCGAAGTACTACTCGTCTATTCAAGCTAACCTAACGCCTATATTCCTATGGAATTAGGATTAACAAGAACGCGTTAATAATTCCTGTATAGTAACCAAGTAAGGGGATTAGGTATATTCCTATCCTAACCGCAAATTCGCCCCTCCCCCCCTCCCCTCTAAGAGTTAAGATCTTGCTCTATCCAATCTTATATGCAATCTAGAATTTCCTCTCCCGAGTTCAATCCTAGATTCGTAGATAGTATTCAATTGGTGATCAAGCAATCAAATAATTAAGCGCAAGATTGAATAAATAAACCAATATGACAAAATAATAAGAACAATTCAAGCTTCAAACTACAACATTCATGTAGCACCCAAAACTCTAGAACTAATAAACTATGAGATTAAAAGAAGAGAAGAGAAGAAAAACTAGGTAGACGCCTCCTCCAAGCGTGGTGTGTGTTTCCCACGTGAATTTTCCTTCAAAATATGTTAGATTCCCTCCAAAATAGGTTTAGTCTTGCTTTTAGACGTGTTGGGTAGGTCTAGGGACGAAATAACCGTGTCCCGGCAGAAGTTGGAGAAGTTTCACGCCACCGGCGCCCTGCCCAGCACTAGGCGCCCTCTACGGCGCTGTGGCTTGGAGTATTCTTGTTATGGCGCCACAGACAACTCAAGGCGCTGCCTGTGGCGCTGCACTGCTCAACTTTCCTATTTTCGTCTGTTTTGGCTCTAATTTCGTACATTTCACTCCCGATTGCTCTCGGATCATTCCTACACATAAAAACACCTCAAATTAATATAAATAAAGACATTTCACATCCTAAATCCACTAAACAAAAGTAAACATGAGGCGATATATACACAAATATATATACTTTAAGCAAAACATCAACACCCCACACTTAGACTCTTGCTAGTCCTCGAGCAATGAGACTAACAACTAACTCCAACAACGTACATCTCAACTAGGGAATATCTACTTAGTTTTTTTTTTCAATATACACTCTACCAATGACCATGATTGATAGCAACAATTAAAATGTAGCATATGCAATAACTCACACTTCTATTTACTTATGCCATTCTTCATATATTCACAACAAAGACAACGTGCTAATAACAATCATAGCCTCAAAATCCAACTCAATATCACAATGCATTCGTGGATTCAATACCCAACATCACGAAAAAGTGTAATAACATTACCTATCCCTCGTGAAACCATATGCCGTCATAACAAGAACAAGAGAATAAGTTGAATCCACACATTTGAATCTCATGATCAAATATAATTTAAGGACTCATATATATCAAAGAAAATCCCTCTCTCACAAAGAAGTCACATGCATGTCAAAGGTACTATATGCTTGCCCATAATGTAAATCTCCACTAATGTAGGTTCACTCGATATGAAAATCAATTAGGACTTTTTCATGGTTGTAATGTGGGCTAAGGGACGGGTAGGATATATTTAGGACTAGTGATTCACCTCCTAAGCACTTTAACACATCACATAATAAACTTAAGCGCAACTTCTTCAATCCACTTCAAATTAACAAACAAGATCACTCCCCAAAATTATTCTCTATTTCTTTAAGCACTACTTTAATTTATACCCCACTAGAGAGAACAAGACAATAATTTGTTCCTCTCAATTTTTTCTTCTCCTTTTTTTCGAATTTTTCTTTTCTTTTTTTTTCTTTTCTTTTACTAGTCTTTCCTTTTTCGATTTCTGCTAGTGGTGTATTTGTAACGATCCGACCGGTCGTTTTGAGAATTTAAGCTCCGTTCGGTGGCATAAGGTCTTGAACAGCTTCACTTTGTGTATATCAACTTGCGTGCGTGGTTGGATTCAGTTACCGGAAAATCCATAGTCGAATTGGAAGGAAAATTTCTATTTTTGAAGCTTAAGTGATGGAAGTTGTGGAGGTTTGACATTTGAGTAACGGCCTCGTAACGAGTTTTGGGTGATGCCAACAATTTCTTATGATGATTTTGGACGTAGGCGCGCGTCCGGAATTGGTTTTGGAGGTCCGTAGAGTAATTTGAGGTAATTTGGCGAAAGTTAGAATTTCGGCGATTTCGGCCGATAGGTGAAATTTTGATATCAGACTCGGAATGGAATTCCGGGAATGATTGTAGGTCTGTTGTGTTATTTGTGACTTGTACGCAAAATTTCACGTCATTTCGGGTTGAATTGATAGGTTTCGACACGAGTTTGGATATTTGAAGATTTGAAAATTCATAAGTTTGATTTTTGGTTTGATTCGTCATATTAGTTTTGTTTTATGTGATTTGAAGCCTTGAGAGAGTTCCTGTGAGGTTATATGACTTGTGTGTGTGGTTGGACCGGGTCCCGGGGGCCCCGGGTGTGTTCCGGATAGGCTTCAGATCAACTTTCCCTCATTTTTCCACTGCTGAACCTGTCTTCTGGTTTCCTTCTATGCAGTCGCATAACAGTAGTCGCGATCACATAGTGTTTCTCTTGACCCCCCCCCCCAATTTTTCCTTCAATGCGATCGCATACCATGCTTCGCGATCGCATAGTGCAGCGTTTGGCAGCAGATAATTCCTCCTCCGTGATCGCACAACTGAACTCGCGAACGTACTGTGCACATTTTTGGCAGTGGCTATTTCCCTTATATGCGATCGCATTGATACCTTAACGATCGCATATCAGATTTGGGCCAGTAACATTTCTTCTTCTATGCGATCGCATCCTTTGGTCCACGATCGCAATGCTCAAATATTTGGGCAGACAGAATATAATCCAAAAGCGAGGGTTTCACCATTTTTATCATATTTTGACTTCTAAAGCTCGGTTTTTGGCGATTCTTTTAGGGGTTTTCACACAATTCGATGGGTAAGTGTTCTTCAACTAGAATTAAATATATTCCTTGAATTAGTCCTTGTTTTTATCACATAATTTGTGTTTTGAGTTGGGAAAATTGTGAGTTTTGAAAGAAAATTCCTAAATTGAAAAATCATGATTTGAGAGACCAAATGATATCGGAATTAGATAAATTTTGTATGGTTGAACTCGTATCGGAATAGATAATTGGATTTTCTAAAATTTGACGGGTGCCGAGGTGCAGGCCCGGGGGTCGACTTTTGGATCGATTTTATCATTTTGTAAAGATTGAACCTTTATTATCCAGAATAGTTCCTCATACGTTTTATGTGTTTTTTGAAATTATTTTAGTTGATTTTGAGGCATCCGGAAGTCTTTTGCCCAAGAAGTCCATTTTATAGTACCGGGTTGTCGTCTTCGAAGTAAGTATCTTGTCTAACCTTGTGTGGGGAAACTACCCCTTAGGATTTGAGTCTTCTATGTTGATTGTAGTCCGTGTACGCGAGGTGATGAGTGCGTATTCGGACTTTCTTTATAAATTTACCCTTTTAGGATTCTTAGGTCCATATACTTCTTGTGTACGAAGTTGTAATTACTATGACTGCATTCTTGATTGCTAATCTTATCCTTTCCTGCTTAAATTAGAATTACTTGCTTTTAGATTCGCTCGTTGTTTATTTGATCTTAATTGGCTAACTGAATATTTTACCTCTTCTATCATCATGCTATATTTTCTTTCATAAACCGCCTACTTAGCTAAAATTTGTATTACCTCGCCCAATAATTGTTTAGTAGTAATAGGAGTATTATATGTTGGTGTCAAGCATGCCCGTGGGTCGTATATTGTGATTGGCATGATCTTTCATTAAGCACTACTTAGCCTTAACTTGATTATTATACATGTTGATGATTCTCTTGGCATTTCCTATTGCGAAGCATTGATTCAAGTTGGGACTTATTTCGTGAAGCTAGTTAATTAAGCAAGATTGGTTATACTTGTTTCCCTTGCCGGGATGATATTGTTTTCATTGTTGACTCCCTTGCCGGGACAGTATAGTTTCGATTATTGTTCATGCTATTGATGATATTGTTTTCATTGCTGGCTCCCTTGCCGGGACATTATAGTTTCTATTATTGTTCATGATGTTGATGATATTGTTTCCTTTGTTTCCTCCCTTGCCGGGACAGTATGGTTTCCATTATTGTTCATGTTACTGATGATATTGTTTCCATTGTTGACTCCCTTTCCGGGACAATATGGTTTCTATTATTGTTTATGCTGTTGATTCCCTTGTCTGAATGCTATCATTTCATTTGTTTGGGTGAGAAAGAGTGTAAAACACGAAGTGTGATGCCGTGCCATTGTCTATATTCATTATTATGTGAGGAAAGAGTGTAAAGCACGAAGGTTGATGACATGCCATATTATTGAGAGTAAAAGCACGAAGATTGATTCCGTACCATATTATTGAAATTAAAAGCACGAAGGGTGGTGACGTGCCATATTATTGAGAGTAAAAGCGCGAAGGGTGATGCCGTGCCATATTATTGAGAGTAAAAGCACGAAGGGTGATGTCGTGCGTGATATTGTGATTGAGTGCTAATACACGAAGGGTGATGCCGTGCCATATTATTGTGAGTTCATGGCACGAAGGGTGCTTCCGTGCGGGTGAGGACGAGGGACATGCATTATGATGTGATATCTGTTTCCCCGTGTATACATTGTGCCTTTACTTCGAGTTGTTATTGTTGTACTTACATATTTGGTGTGACTTATTATTGTTGTCTTGTACTTGACTTTTATCTCAATTGTTGTTGCACTGTCCATGCCTTTTACATGCTTAATTTGCTTAATTTACGTGTCGTATCTGTCGATTTCTATGGGAAGGACGAGAGTAAAAGCACGAAGGGTGATGCCGTGCACGTGTTCTATCGGAAATTAAGTTCGAAATACATTTATTGGGAAAGTATATTTTAAAAACGCTTATCTTGAAGAAATCACATCTAAAGACTTTCCTTCTGTAAAGTATATATACGTATTCGGAGGAGGTACTTTTCAAAAGAAATTTCCTATTCTGAAACGAATATATTTAAGGTCTTTAATACAAACTGGTGGGTGAAAGGTTATATTCAAAGGTTTGATTAAATTGTTGGAGTTGTTGGCTAAGGTCAGAGGTGGAGGTTATCGCAATGCTGAGATATTACTTGGTTTTACTGTATTGTGTGTTTCGGTTTTTGGCTGTGTTCCCATCCATTTTTCTGTGTAATATTATGATATTCCGTCGATTTATTATTGTTTTTCCTCCTGCATTGCATTGTTAAGTAGTTAATTATATTGTGTAATCCTTGTACATTTATCATATTCTGTCATTTTCTATATTTATTCTTGTTTGTTTTATTAGACCAGTGGGTGTCTTGACTAGTCCTCGTCACTACTTCATCGAGTTTAGCCTTGATACTTACTGGGCACCGCTGTGGTGTGCTCATACTATGCTTCTGCATATTTTTGTGCAGATTCCAGGTTTTGCATAGCCGGCCGATCGATAGTTAGCAGCGCGGACGCTATGGTGGAGACTCAAGGTAAAACCGCCCCAGCGTTTGCGGGTTTCAGAGTCACCATCTTATTTTGCTTATACACTGTTGTATTTATTCCAGAACAGTGGTATCTAGGAATTATAGTGTAAATTCTGTAAAGCTTATGACTTGTACTTACCGGTTTTTGGGAAGATGTGTACGGTGTAGAGACTTATTTCAGAAAAACAGTTAAATGATTCTTGTATTGTGATTGATGTTTATTAATGATAGGCTTACTTAGTCCTTAAGACTTGGTATCGTCACTATACCCAACGGAGGGAAAATTGGGCCGTGACAAGTTGGTATCAGAGCTTTAGGTTCATAGGTTCTACAAGTCATAAGCGAGTTTGGTAGAGTCTTGCGGATCGGTACGGAGACGTATGTACTTATCTTCAAGAGGCTACGGAACTATTAGGAAAATTTCACTTCCTTCATTCCTATCGTATGAGTTCATTGATCTTGAAGTTTGAAATTACCGTTCCATTCTCTCACTGACGGTGAGGACACGAGATGCAAATCCTGATAATATTACCCCTAGACGGATGTCACTAGGGGCAGAGGCAGAGATCGACGAGGAGAACGTGCCGCAATTAATATGCCTACTAGAGCATCCGTTGAGGAGACGCCAGTAATTCCAGTTGGGGGACAGATACTGGAGGTGCCTGTTGCTACCCTGGACGTCAGGAGATATGGATGCAGCTTTTGAGTATAAACGGTACATTGACTCAGGCGGGATTGATTCTAGTGCACCGGTTACTCCACAGATTAGGGGAGGAGTTCAGACTCCCACCATCTACACCCCAGAGCAGCGAGATCATGTTGGTGAGGTTCCAGTTTTCATGGCAGCACAACAAGTGGTTTCAGTTCAGCCCGCAGTTAGGGCAGCAACATCGGAGGAAGAACACCTTGGACTTGAGAGGTACAGGAAGTAACACCCTCCTATCTTTTAGTAGATTGGCGACAGATGATGCCCAGGGTTTCCTGGGGGAGTGTCACTACATTTTTCGTACTTCAGGTATTGTGGAGATGAGCGAGTTTGTTTTTGTCACGTCTCAGCTCAGAGGAGCGGTTTGTCAGTGATGGCGGGCATATGAGTTGGGGTAGCCCGACCGAGTCAGTTTCGCTTGCATAGATTCAGGTTTCAGAGATGTTTGGAGGGAGTTGCACTCCAGTCCTTCCGAGATGTATGACGCGCGAAGTTTGAGCATTTGCATCAGGGCACTATGTCAGTATTAGAGTACACCATCAGATTCAATGAGTTGGCCAGTTATGTACCTCACTTGGTCCCTTCAGTTAGGAGGTGAGCCCATAGATTCATTGAGGGACTCAGACATGATATTCAATTCAGCAGGACTCGAGAGTTAGAGTCGGATGCCTCGTTTCAGTAGGTAGTAGGGATCGTTCGCCGGTTAGAGAGCATGTGGTACCGGGAGTGAGAGGACATACGAGTTCAGGAGAGAGAGTACAAGGAGGCCTCGTAGGACGGAGGGATCTACTGGTCCTTATTATGGAGGCGGGGTACGACACGGTAGAGGTTTTGTGGGTCAGATGATTCAGTTTGCATTACCAGTTTCGCATGGGGTTTCAGGTACTCACAAGTCTCATAGTACTCGTATTGTGCAGTTTCCACGGTCATGTCAGCAGAGAGGTTGTTTTGAGTATGGAGATACCATCCATAGGGTGATAGATTGTCCCAGGATTCAGACAGGTGTGTCATAGTAGGGCATTCAGGTGAGTAGAGGGCGCCCAAGAGGGGGAGGCTCGGCCCATTGATGTGTTTCATATAGTAGGCTGAAGGCCGTTGTGCTAGATATTATCATAAAGGTATATTTTGATGTGTTACAGAGGGGCACCATTTGTATTTCATTATAGTTCTGTTGGTCGAGACAAGTTTCCCTTATTTGTTGCCTTATTGATAAGTGAGTTTCATGTTTTGCACTCCATTTTTCATGCTTTCTCCCGTTGGGAGATTTTGTGAGTGGTAACCCGTGTCTATCGTTGTTTATTCATCAATTAGAGGGGTAAGACTAGAAGTGAGTCCTTGTTGTTCATCATGGTGAGCTTTATGTGATTTTTCCTAAGTATTTTGTTTACGAGCTGTGATTTGATACTCCATTGAGATGTGAGTTAAGTGAGCATTATGATTTTGTTAGCTGAGATGAGCTAGCGGGAGATTTCTATTGGTATGATATATATTCGGCATGCGATATAGAGTTGAGGGCGAGAGCCTCGTGATCTTTTGTGATTTGATATGTTTGGACCAGGCTGAGTACCGCGGTGGAAGTTATATCAGAATGGGATCCTTGTGATTTGTTCATATGCCTTACTTCGTCCTTGTTATATTGCTCTTTTAAGTAAGTATTGATAGAGAGTTATGTCTATGGGCTTGTTTGATAGTCCCTTTATATGTTTCTGTTTCCATATTCAGTCATTTCGTTATGTGCTTCTTTAGTTTAGCTTGCGGGATGTGTGCCTGGTGGTGTTAGTTGTGGCTCGGTGATTCGAGTGTCTAATAATCAGGTATTCGTGTTTATTGCATCATTGTTAGTATTATGGGGCTTGGAAACAGAGTTCCTTCAGATGTGAGGCTAATTGCCAATGCTGAGTTGATTTCGGGCAGCTATAGTGATCAAAAGTATTATTTTGAGCCCATGTGTGATGTGCTATATTGTGTGTTCGTACCTTATGGGTATCGTCATGAGTTAATGCAGCTGGTTGAGGATAATGTCGGGTACGGATTTAGAATCAGGTCATTTGAGAATGAGTAGAAGGTAAGAAATTGAGGTATGAGGCTTATCGACGGTAATGGGAAAGCTATATTGCAGTTGTGATTGTGCCATCAGGCTTATGTAGGTTGGGGTAACGTGGGATCACCCGCAGGTGTGTGTTGGAAGTGCGTAGTCAGTGATTGGATGAGTTTGAGGTAAATCTTGGCACGTTCGAGGACAAACGTTGTTTTTAAGACGGGGAGGATGTAACGACCTGACCGGTCATTTTGAAAATTTAAGCTCGGTTCAGTGGCATAAGGTCTTGAACAGATTCACTTTGTGTATATCGACCTACGTGCGTGGTTGGATTCAGTTATCGGATAATCCGGAGTCGAATTGGAAGGAAAATTTCTATTTTTGAAGCTTAAGTGATGGAAGTTGACCGAAGGTTTGACTTTTGAGTAAACAGCCTCGGAACGAGTTTTGGGTGATGCCAACAGCTTCGTATGATTATTTTGGATATAGGCGCGCGTCCGAAATTAGTTTTGGAGGTCCGTAGAGTAATTTGGGGTAATTTGGCGAAAGTTAGAATTTCGGCGATTTCGGCCGACAGGTGAAATTTTGATATCGGGCTCGGCATGGAATTCCTGTAATGATTGTAGGTCCTTTGTGTTATTTGTGACTTGTACGCAAAATTTCACGTCATTTCGGGTTGAATTGATAGGTTTCGGCACGATTTTGGATATTTGAAGATTTGAAAATTCAGAAGTTTGATTCGTCGTATTAGTGTTGTTTTATATGATTTGAAGCCTTGAGCGATTTCTTGTGAGGTTATATGACTTGTGTGTGTGGTTGGACGGGGTCCCGGGGGCCCCGGGTGTGTTCCGGATAGGCTTCGGATCAACTTTCCCTCATTTTTCCACTGTTGAACCTATCTTCTAGTTTCCTTCTATGCAGTCGCATAGCAGTAGTCGCGATCACATAGTGTTTCTCTTAACCCCCCCCCCCAATTTTTCCTTCAATCCGATCGCATACCATGCTTCGCGATCGCATGGTGCAGCGTTTGGCAGCAGATAATTCCTCCTCCGCGATCGCACAACTGAACTCGCGAACGCACTATGCACATTTTTGGCAGTGGCTATATCCCTTATATGAGATCGCATTGATACCTTAACGATCGCATATCAGCTTTGGGCCAGTAACATTTTTTCTTCTACGCGATCGCATCCTTTGGTCCACGATCGCAATGCTCAAATATCTGGGCAGACAGAATATAATCCAAAAGCGAGGGTTTCACCATTTTTATCATATTTTGACTTCTAAAGCTCGGTTCTTGGCGATTCTTTTAGGGGTTTTCACAAAATTCGATGGGTAAGTGTTCTTCAACTAGAATTAAACATATTCCATGAATTAGTCCTTGTTTTTATCATATAATTTGTGTTTTGAGTTGGGAAAATTGTGAGTTTTGAAAGAAAATTCCTAAATTGAAAAATCATGATTTGAGAGACCAAATGATATTGGAATTAGATAAATTTTATATGGTTGAACTCGTATCGGAATAGGTAATTGGATTTCTAAAATTTGACGGGTTCCGAGGTACGGGCCCGAGGGTCGACTTTTGGATCGATTTTTATAATTTTGTAAAGATTGAAACTTTATCATTCGGAATAGTTCCTCCTACGTTTTACGTGTACATAATTCATGACTCTTGATTTATTTAAGTAAGATAGTCAAAAAGTTGTGCAAGAGCGTATTTTGGTTTTCAAAAATCGAGATCACATCATGCGAACATGTACGCAATCACGGTAATATTTTAAAATCCGCTCCTAAAGGTGTCTCTACGAGTGTTCATTTTAATCTTTATTTGTGTTACATAAACGTATACACAATTTTTAGAAAAAAAGTATATTTTAATTATTAGAAAAATTACTCTATTCAATGTTACGCGAGCGCGCTCAAAATTGCCTAAGGCTAAGTTAGCTAGTCTAAGGACAAGTGTTTGGGCCACGACCAAGTCTTACCCCAATTTAGCAATTAACACTTAGGCCAATCCTATTTTTGGCTATTTTAGGTGAAGGAGAATCATGATTCGAACTAAAAGATTATATGAGGGATTCTAAGTATACAGGAAATAAACATGCTAACACATTTCGAGTTATATGATAATAAATAAAGCAAACTTGAATCATGGACATAATATCATAGAAAAAACATGTAAGGTTTCACTACTATTTGACCCATTTAGTAGACAAGGATATTTCATGCATATAGATGGATCAGTCCATGAATCTAAAAAAATCTTTCCTAAAACTTTTCCTTGTATCACAAATGGCGATTTTAAAACTATTTTTTAAAATAACAGGATTTTCTTGAGTCGAAATTGCTTGATCAGTTTAGGAGAGATTTTAAAATCAGGAGAAGATACTTAAGTAGCAAAACTGGATCATTACCATTTTTGTTTAGGAAGTAGTTTTAAATTCCAGTCATGATAGACTAACTAGATCCGAAGATATTGATACTCAACTATAACGGTAAAAAAACTGATCATTAATTATTTAAATATTGTTGCTGGGTTCAAAATCCTAGGCCCAATGGCCTGAAGTCTAGACACTATCAGGCCTAACTGAGCCATGTTCATGAGTCTAGCCCAGTTCGAGTAAACGAAAATAGGAAGTATATCAGATTTGATGAGGATAGAAAAATATAAAGTCGAATATGCATAGTTTAAAAGTCTTGTCCATAATATTATAAAATGGAACAATTTCATGAATGGCTTAATACTAGACTATAGTTTCTAACAAAAGAAGAAAATGAACTATCCTAGACTAAAAGGTAATAAATTGTTGCTTCATCTTCAAACGGGTAGAAATTGCTTATGGCTTAAGACCTGCATTTTTCATAGGTTTTCTAAAAAAAAATAAGGTAAGAAAGCTTTTTGTGTATTTTGTGGAATGAATCTGACCATTAGAGGGTCATATTCATCTCCTTAATGCCATTCAGACTAAAGGCTAACCATTGGTAGGCATCCAAGTTGTAAAATAGTCCAGAGTTTGCTACTAGAACTAATAGACATTCAAAGTCATACTAACATATGGCCCCTCAGCCCAAAAATGACCTTTAAATTGGCAGGACAAATTCAAACAAGGCAGGACATAATTCAACATCAAACAAACGCAGATTTTTTTGAACCAAAATCAATTCTATTTAAGGTGGACATTGTTACATACCTTGAAATTGAAAAATACAGCAAAGAGGTGACCAAATAAAGGTCAGAAAACCAAGCTTTTGCAAGCTTAATAACAACAACAACAAGCAACAGTAACTAACCCAGGAAAATGAAGCTTGAACACCAGATATTGGAGTAAAATCAACAAGAAATTCCAGATTTCAACCCAGAAAACTCAATAACCCAGAAAATCAGCAGTTATAACCCATGTTTCAGAACACCAAGTCTGAGGAAAGCCAAAATTTTTAAAGATGTTTTCTGCATCTATTTGAGTATTTTTAGTGTAGGATTTCTACTATATGTGTGTGTGTGAAATTTCTGGGTGTAAAATCTGTATGTGTGTGTAATTTTTTTGTATTTTTCCTTGTAAGATCTGTCTCAAAATCAGTGGTAAAGTAGGGTCTAAAAAATCTATGTGTAGGGGTCTGTAGGTATATGTGTAGGTGTATTTTTCAGAGAATAATGTAATCTATTTATAGGGAGTTTAGAGGTAGCATCTTTTAGGGAATATACCTTATCTATTAAGCTAAAATAGTACATTTACAACTGTCCATTCTTATCCTTTTGTAACAGCTAGGACAGTTGTACCTCTTTCTAGAAGGTTCTATTATTTACAACCTTATTTTCTTTTAAGAAATTACTGTTTTTAACCTAAAATATCTGATTTGGTGCTTTTTAGATTTATTTTTTGGCATTTATGCTAATTCTAGAAGTTTCTTGGGTTGTTACACCCAAGATTCTTCAATTGAAGTTCCTAAACTACCCTTTAATACCTTTAGAATTACTCTTTTACTATTTAAGGTTAAGGGTTAGGTTATTTATCCAGTGTTAACTAATTTCATCCTAATTGATTGATTAGGCTAATAGTTAAACCTTAATAAAGCTGAATTTAGACTAACCTTTGATCCTAAGTGAGCTACTTTTAGAATTTAGGTGAGATTAATTGAAGTAAACTTGTTAACTTAGTAGTAGGAAGTTTAATCTTCTTTAGTAGTGAGGTTAGATAGTTCTAACCAAGATAATTTAGCTAAACCTTAAGTGAATTTATTTTAGAACGTAGGTTAGCTAGTTCAAGTTATTTCATTAAGTGTAGTTAGTGAGTTTATTAGGCTTAATTGATTACCTCTAAATTATGACTTAGTCTTTGGTTTAAACTTAGGTTAGGCTTGACTAATCATGTATAGTTAACCTTCTATTAATTAACAAAAATCAGAACCTTACTTAACTTACCCATAAACTGCTTAATCAATTAAATCAGGTGAATGACTAACATGCAATTTTTAGGACAGTGTAGGTGCAAATTCTATCCTAAGAGTTAAAATTAGATTGACTTAGCACAAAAAATCAGTAATTAAAGAATTTGCATGTGAATCTTAGGTTGATTAATTTAGGCAATTACTATTTTAGATATATCTAATACATGCATGATTTGACTAATTTTAACATCTGGACAATTAGGGAAGATAAGTGAAAGAAAAGAGTACGTGAATCTAAGGTGATTAACTTAAGACCAGAAAACTAATCAGCAGATTAAACAAGTACACAAAGACTATCATTTCAAAATAAAATCCAGAAAAGTCAGGAAATCCTAGATAAATACACAATCAACAACAACCAAAACTAATCAATCAGAAACAACAAAAATAAAAGGTAAAAAATCCCAATAACAATAAAATCATGCGTAGAAGTGACTAAACTCGAAAAACTAGACTAATTAGTTTAGGGATTAATTAGTAAGACTAGAGTTAACCTTAATTACTACCTTAATTAGACTTAAACATATATGTTTAAACTAGCGTCAATTAATTAATACATAAACTATAAGAATCAAAATCGGTCAAAAGGGAAATCGGAAAACCTAGTTTGTAAACTACATTAGTCAAAACATTCCGGAATTAAACCTAGAATGAGATTCAAACAATATTCAACATCAAAACATATCAATTTGTAAATTAAATCAGAAACAAGAAATATAAGATTAAGTAACTAAGCCAGTGACTTCAAAATTGAGTTCAAACAAACAAAACATAAAGAAAAAATAGAGTTTAAAAAAAAGTGTACCAATTAGCTAGGGTGGGTTTAAACGGATTCCGGTCTCGCCGGATTTTGGCCGAACTTTGGCGGGGTTTGGAAATGGTCCAAACCCACATGAATCAATATCTCTCACCAAGAGCTATTGACTCATGTAGGTTTGAGTCATTAGACTTCTCTAATTCGGCCTGGTAGAAGATTTCTAAGGTTTCTAGTTTTTAGATCTAAGATTGGGAAATTTTGGTGAGTTTTTTGGGGGAATCATGGGTAGGAGGTGATTGAAGGGATAGGGAAGAGTGTTTGGTAAAATTTTGGGGTTGTTTGGTGGAGCTCCGCCGCCAGTGAGGCGATTTCCAGACGGCGGAGGCGGTGAGTATTTGAGGGCGGCTAGGGTTTTGGGTATGGGGAGGGAGACGAGAGTGAGAGGTTTAGGGGAGAGTGAGTTAAGGGGGTATGGAGGGTGTTAGGACAGTTATATAGAGAGGGGGGAGTGAGTTGTGGACCGTTGGATTAAAACGATCCAACGGTTGAGGTTGATAAAGATAAAATGGGGTCGTTTTGGGTAAGTGGGGTTTGGATGGGTTTGGCTTGTTTGGGCTGGGTATATTTTGTGCATAGAGAAGGGGTTTGGGCCTGGGTAATTTTGGTCCAGGTCCGATTTTAACCCTCTCATGACCAATTAACTTAATTAGTTAATTAACACTAATTCAAATTAAACTTTAAAAAATAGAGTAACTAATTTTAACTTTGTTTTTGTCTAATTATAAATTAATTGTTGAGTTAATTATGAGTAACACTATCTAATTTAAGGCTCCTAATCGTTTAGAGAATAAATTCCGCAATTTTGTTAGAAAAAATGATTAAATTAAGAAATTAACCATTAAATCTACATTATGTCAAATAATCACATTTTTGTTATTATTTATTTCAATCGATTGAAAATAATGTACTAACTAGCTCTAATTCTAGTTTAAATTTTAATTAATGATAAATTAAAAGGTGAAATTGTTAGTTAACAATTGTAATTATTTGAAGGATAATTTTCCCGTAATTTTCAATAAAATGACTGAGGTTATGCACCTAATTATGCAATTTTAAATCATTTATAAATTTTAAAGGAAGAATTATGATTATGCAATGCAAAATAATTCACAAATAACACTGAAATTCAACAAAAATTTATAAAACTAATTAATTTATTGAATTTTTGTAGGAGTTTATAGTAGGTTAAAAATTACATGCTCACAGTTGCCCCTCTTTGCTCGGAAACACGGGGAGTTTTCGGGCAAAGACAAAGTGAGCAGTTATGAACAACTTTCACCCGTTCAAATACTCCATGCGAAGCGTTTTTTGAAAAGTTTGACCGAACCCTGCTTCAAAGGTTGCCTACATATCCTTGCCTATAAAGGTATCAGGTCATTGTAGTTCTGAAAGTTTTGGTAGCTCAGACTACCGGGTAACTGTGATTTCACTATGGCTGTTGCTGCTGTTACTGCTGCTGATCTTCCTTATTACACCAAAGTAACAAAACAAAAAGACTAACTAAGCCTATCAACTACTAGTTACAAGATCCCTATCTGTACACTCTAAGGCTTGGTCTTGAGTCTTGTCTTTTGCTGTCTCTAACCTGGATCTCGGTGCTTGATAGCCGTAGATGCTGGTTTTGTCTTCTCGTCCTTCGGATCGAGGCAGGATATACAAAACGGATGACTTCAATCTTGTCCTGAATTGTCCACGTCTTCCCTGCTTCTGCACTTTGGATTCAATCTTCTCTTTCTCTTTTTATTCTGGATCGAAATTTTTCCTTTTGGTCGTCTCGAATCCATTGTCCTAAAGTGTAATCTGCGCAAAATAAAAAACAAACGAACGAAATTTTCTGCCCTAATTTTTACTAGGAAAATTTCGTGAGTTATTGATGAAAAGTCGAGAATGGTGCATCCGGAGTGGATGTAGACTAGGGGTGGATAGCCTATGCCTAAAAGTAAAATAAACTAGGGATTTGGAGACCTTATGTTGACAAGATCGAAAGGTCATGCCGTCATTAGAAAAGATCACCGGGTTATGCCAGCATCAGGAGAAAATCGACATGTTATGCCGCTGACAGAAGAAGATCACCAGGTTATGCTGGTGTTGGGAAGGATCAACAGGTTATGTTGTTGCCAAAAGAAGACCACCAGGTTATTCTGGTGTTGGGAAGGATCAACAGGTTATGCTATTGCCAGGAAAAGAGATCACCGGATTACGCCGGTGTTGGGAAGGATCAACAGGTTATGCTATTGCCAAAAGAAGATCACCAGGTTATGATGGTGTTGGGAAGGATCAACAGGTTATGCTGTTGCCAAACGAAGATCACCAGGTTATGCTGATGTTGGGAAGGATCAACAGGTTATGCTGTTGCCAAAAGAAGATCACCAGGTTATACTGGTGTTGGGAAGGATCAACAGGTTATGTTGTTGCCAAAAAAAGATCATCGGGTTATGTTGTTGTCAGGAAAATATCACCAGGTTATGCTGGTGTTTGGAAAGGCCAATAGGTTATGCTGTTGCCAGGAAAAGAGATCACCGGGTTATGCCGGTATCTAGAAAAGACCAATAGGTTATGTTGTTGTCAGGAAAAGATCACCAGGTTATGCTGGTGTTTGGAAAGGCCAACGGATTATGTTGTTGCCGGGAAAAGAGATCATCGGGTTATGCCGGTATCTGGAAAAGACCAACAGGTTATGTTGTTGTCAGAAAAATATCACCAGGTTATGCTGATGTTTGGAAAGGCCAACAGGTTATGTTGTTGCCAGGAAAAGAGATCACCGGTATCTGGAAAAGACCAACAGGTTATGATGTTATTAGGAAAAGATCACCAGGTTATGCTGGTGTTTGGAAAGGCCAACAGGTTATGCTGTTTCCAGGAAAAGAGATCACCGGGTTATGCCGGTATCTGGAAAAGACCAACAGGTTAGTTGTCAGGAAAAGATCACCAGGTTATGCTGTTGCCAGGAAAAGGGATCACTGGGTTATGCCGGTATCAACTAGGGATAGGGACCCTATGTTGGCATCAACTAAGGAATGGAACATCCTAGGTTGGAAAAGTCATCGGGTTATGCCAGCATCAACTAGGGAGTGGAACCTATGTTGGCATCAACTAAGGGCTGGGATATCCTAGGTTGGCATCGAGTTATGTCGGCATCAACTAGGGAGTGAGACCCTATGTTGGCATCAACTAAGGAACAGAACATCCTAGGTTGGAAAAGTTATCGGCATCAACTAGGGAGTGGGACCCTATGTTGGCATCAACTAAGGAATGGAATATCCTAGGTTGGAAAAGGTGTAGCTGGGGATTGGAGGTCCTATACTACCTTAGGTTTGAGCTGTTCTCAACATCATTTCCTCTTCTTATTTTGATTATTTTCAAAGAATGAGTGAAGGCGAAAAAGAACTTTAGAGGGATCTTTCCTTCTGAAATCGTCACTAGAAAGTCACTTTTGGCCCTTGCGCAATGTCCTTTGGTTGCACCTGCTTTTTGCAAGGTGACTTTTGAGTTACACTGTTTCCTTCAAACAGATAACAATTGTCAGTTTGAAAAGGTGGTTGGTTGACCCAAAAGGTCATCCTGTGTATTCCTAGCTATTTCTATGATTCGAGGTCATGAAAACCTCCTTATATCTCACCTCGATTTGCGTGCACAGCCAGGCGTGTAGCTGGGAAGCCGTTATGTGAAAAGCTGATAAAAATGATATTTTTGTGTTGAAATTTGAATAAAGTTAACTTTGGTCAATATTTTTGGTAAACAAACCCGGATCCATGATTTGACAATTTCAGAGGGTCCGTAGGAAAATATGGGACTTGGGCGTATGCCCGGAATCGAATTCCGAGGTCCCAAGTCCGAGAAATGAATTTTTTAAAGAAAATTGAATCTGAAAAATATAAAGGTTTTTGAAAATGAAATTTGATGTGAAACCTGTTGTATCGGGCTCGTATCTTGGTTCTGGAGCCCGGTACAAGTTCGATATGATTTATATGTATTATCTGTGAAGTTTGGTAATAAACGGAGTTGGTTTGACGTGATTTGGGTCAAAAATGCAAAATTTGAAGTTTAAGAAGTATTGAGAATTTTTATGGATTTTGAGGTTTAATCCGATGTTTATGATGTTATTTTGGCTTTTTGATTGCTCAAATAAGCCCGTAGGAAATTTTTGAGGTTGGGTGTATATTTGGTTTTGAGACTCGAGGACTCGGGTGAGTTTCGGATAGGTGTCGGAGTGCAAAACCATAGAAATATCTGGTGTGTGATTGCTGTTTCTGGTGCCCAGCATTTTACTCTTCGCGATCGCGGTTCAACCTACGCGATCACGATGAGCAGTGTAGATTGGAAGTGAAATAACCCTGCGTGAACGCAGGGCCTTGGACGCGAACGCAGAGCTTGTGGGGGGAGCTCTACGTGAACGCGGAAGGCCTCACGTGAACGCATAGGGTAAGGGGACCTGGGGGAGGGTAGAGCTGGGACCCTACGCGAACGCGTCCACAGGATCGCGAACGCGTAGGTTAAGGGGGTGCTGGGTGTTAACACTTCGCGATCGCAGCCCAAAGCTCGCGATCGCATAGGTTCAATAATCAAACCTTCGCGCACGCGGCATGGGACCCGTGAACGTGAAGAGCATTTTCGCCCAGCTATTTTAAATGTCCAAAAACAGAATTTTATACGGGATTTGTCACCTTTTTTATAAAACTCTTCTTCTCCAAAGCTCTTAGGCAATTTTTGAAGTATTCCCTCACCATAACCTCTTGCGTAAGTGATCTTTGACTTGTTTCCTTCCATTTTTCTTAAACACCTACTAGATTTTAGGCCTAAAAACATGGAAATTAAGGTAGAAAATTGGGGTTTTGGGTAGAGTTAGGGCTTTTTGATTATTTGGAGACTTGACCTCGTTTTGGGGTCGGATTTCAAAATAAATTATATATTCGGGCTCGTGGGTGAATGGGTGATCCGGTGTTGGTCCGAACCTCGTGGTTGGACCAAGTGGATCCGGGGTCAATTTTAGGAATTTTGGAAAAAAAGTTGGGAATTCTATATTTAAGGATTGGATATGAATTCTTAAGCACTTATGTTATTGAGTCAATTATGTCTAGATACTATTGATTTGGAGTCGGGTTCGAAAGGAAAACGTTGCTAGAGGCTTGATTTGGATTCTTGGAGTCGAGGTAAGTGTTTGGCCTAACCTTAGCTTGAGGGAATAGGTGTTGAGTCATATGTACTACGTCTTATTATCATGTTCAATGTATATGTTAGGTTACAAGTACCTATAAATTGTGTTCAAGCATGCCCGTGAGTCATTTCTCATGGTATATGTGCTTTTCTTCGATATTCACTGTGTTATGAAGTTGATTTCGTTTTGGAGATTATTTTGTTGTTGGAAATAATTGGTTGTGGACACTATTGATTATTTGTTCGGTTGAGGATCATTTGATTATGTTGTATATTCAGTGAGATTGGTTATAGCTATGTCCCTTGCCGGGACAGTGATATTTCTGTTATTGTTCCCTTGCCAGGATGTTGTGATTTATGGTTTGTATCGTGGTTTTTCCTTGTCAAATTGTTGTTCTTGGTATTTTTTGGGTGAGGAAGAGTGTAAATCACGAAGGGTGATGCCGTGTATTTATTTATTTCATTGTGAGGATAAGAGTGTAAATCACGAAGGGTGATGTCGTGCCATGATTTTTATATTTAAAAGCACGAAGGTTAATGCCGTGCCGTTTCATTTATTCATTGCATAGTGAGAATGAGAGTAAAAGCACGAGGGGTGATGCTGCGAACTTGTTTTGGTGAGGATGAGAGTAAAGCACGAAGGGTGATTCCGTGTACATGTTTTGATGAGGATGAGAGTAAAGCACGAAAGGTGATGTCGTGCACTTGTTTGCTCTATGTGTTTAATTACTGTTGCTATTGATGCTACTTAGACTGTTGCTTCGTTCTGTGATTTAGTACTTGTTTTCCCCTTGTCCCC
>ML384340.1:0-72457 GCA_005239525.1 Nicotiana knightiana | reverse complement strand
ATATATATATATATATATATATATATATATATATATATATAAAGCATTTATTCATCTCCAAAAATATGGTTACATGGATAGAAGGAATTTCACTGCTATTAACTTCCCAACTGTAGCTGGAAGATAGCAGAAAGCTTCCTTGATTACATTTGAGATGAGGTAAATGACTTCTTTCGTCTCAGTTTATGTGACTTAAATTATAATTCTATCTTTAAGGAAAAACTTTTATAATCGTACAAATATTATGGGCCCTTTTAAACTTATTTATGATCACAAATTCAAAAATCCGCGCAACCTGCTTAGGATAACTTTTCATATCTATTACCTAATGATAAAAATATAATTAGAACACAATAATATATTCTGAGATTGATTGAACTGTTTATATATCCGATGTTTCAAAGGGAGAAATTGAGATTGAATAGAATACTGTGTTTTTTGCAATCAAAAAGTGAAAGATAAAACTTGTAATAGTAGATAATTTTGTACTCTGTGCAAGTTGAATTACAGTATTTATTATATTTAATTAGATGAGAAGACAAGGAGAAGAGCCGTCAGAATCCACACGCTCTTTGTCCTGCTCTTACCTTCCACCTCATTTCTCTTTACCGGACTCACAAAATCTTCATTCGACGCCTCTTTCTCCGGCCAAATCTACTTGTAAGTTTCTCACTTTCACCCAGTGAATTATACTAATTTAGAATACGAAATTTTCAATATTTAGTTAGTCAATTTCTGAATATTGTGTATTTGGAAGAAGATGAAATGTTTATCATGGTCAGCCATTTAGCAAATCTTTTGTAGTGATCCAACCGCACTCATTTCTATTCTGGAGGTAACATGGGATTTTGAATTTCTACATTTTCAAAAGTTTAAGATCTCAATTTACTTTTTTTTTTCCAAGTGTGTTTGAATTGAATCTGAAATTAGAGCTGAAATGAATAGTGATTTAAGTTTGCATATTTGTTCAAAATGCAAAGGATTTGGCTATGAATTTCACATATCATGTCAAGTGCATTAGCATCTGTTTTTTTCTCTCTATTACCAAAAGTTCTTGAATTTCTTTTATCAAGTTTTCAGTTCTTGCCCTATTAAGTTTTTGCTGGATCATAGAGTTTAGCATTTCAAGAATTTGATGAAGGCGGAAAGAGGTTTGCTGCCAGATGTTGTATGTATTATAAATTATAGAATCAATCAAAGACGGACCTAGGATTTGAGCGTGGCTGATGCAACACTATCTTTAACATAGATATGCCAATCACTAGCGACATAATTCGGCGTGCAACTCATTAAAAACTTAATGATTGTGATAACTTATCAGCAAAGTATAAACTTCCATATTATCGCATATCACTAATTTGGTACTAATATAACGGAGTACATCATCCATTCATACTTGAACTTGATGTTCTTTTATTTTCTGAAAAACGGTTAATGATGGCATCATTCCTTAGATTTGCAAGTATTTCCTTCTCAAAGTAATAAACAAAACAATCATTTTAAGATGCATCACTAATACTACTATGCAATTCATCTTTGATGTGCTTCATGATTGAGAATGCTCTTCCTACAGTTGCATTGGCGACTTGTAAAGGAAGGGTTTGTATTTTTCTAGTCGTGGAGAGAGAAGGTGCGTTAGGGCTTTTGACTTTTGAGGGGGGGATTTGAAAAAGAAAAACAAATTGAAAAACAAATTTAACTAAGTTCACTAATATGATAAAGTACTAAATTCAAGTTCAATTCAGAATTGGTAAATGAAATATTAAACAAAGTAGACTATTACTACTAAACTATCATTGAAAAGAAAAAAAGTAGAGAAAGAGAAAAGCTGCTGGAGTTGGCCTCAAACTCAGGTCACAATAAGCAAGGGAAAGAACTTGAGTGGACTGCTCAATGGGGGCACCAATCCAGCTTCCTTGATTGAGGGGGCACAAGTAAATTGTATATGGGTTTCTCGATATATATACAAATATATCAGAATTTTAGCCAAGGCTTACAGGGATCGGTGCACCCCTACCCTTAAGGGTCAGTCCGCCTCTGGAATCAGTTGACCATCTGATGCTTTATTCTGATCTCACTCAAGATATTTGGAAGATGTTCCTTCTTTAGTCGGCGTTCACTGAGTAATGACATTTTCTCTTAAAAAATTACCTGCTGCCTGTTATGGACCGTATGGTACTTGAATCTCAAGGAAGCGACGACAACATCAGAAAGCTCTCTACATTGAATTTTCTGGTCTATGTGGAAAGAGAGGAATAAGTTAACAGCTGTTCTGAAGATGATAGGCTTCTTGTGCACTTGGTGAATTAGATGTCTGTCTACTGCAATTATGGTGTAGAAAGGCCTGCACGTGGGATGGGGGGCAGATAACTTATGGGAGTTTACTAGTACCTAACATTCTTACGTAATTTCTTTACAGGATGATTTCCTTTTGTTTTTCATCTTTTGCTTTCTTGATTCTTCAGTTGTATCTTTTCTTTAGATTGTTGCTTGTTTGTATCTGTCATTATTAGGATATATCTGCTTTAATCGGATACATGGCCAGAAGATTCTGATTTTCCCCTTCTAAGTGGTTTTGGCTATAAATGTTCACTGCTTCCCACTTGTCTATGGTTGTTCTCATGATATGTCAGTGCTTCTCTTTATCTGTTACAGCTAAAAGTGATGGGTATATACCTCAGTTCCCCCAAAACAGAGAAATTCTCAGAAGATGGTGAGAATGCTAGGGTAAGATATGGTTTATCATCAATGCAAGGATGGCGTGCAACAATGGAAGATGCTGTGAGTATCCCCTGTATCCCTGCTACTTACTATATGTGTTGTGATGTAATTTGTGGAATGGAAATAAGTTGTTTGTTTCTATTCAATACATTTGAGATATTTATGATACAAGACAATAAATGTCAAAGTGGAAAAATGCGGTAATAATTTCACAGCTTTCCATCTGGTAAAAAGTAGGGATTTTGCGCTGTCTCAAGCGGTTCCTAGAGGATGAGGTTAAGTTTATGGTTGATTTCTCGCGTTCTGACCCAAGAGCAAAGTTACTTGTTTGAAATTTGTTTGATTTTTGTTTCTCTAGCCATTTTATCTTCTGAGTTGTAGAATTTGTTATCTTCAGTGCTGGCTGGTATCCTAACATGTGTGGTATGAAGTTAAACTAGTATCTTTTACCATGGCCGTCTAAGAGTCTTGACCAACTTGCCTTTGCTTTGCCGACAGATTCATTGTAAGACTAATAAAACATTTACAAAGTGGAAAGCTTTGGTAGTGGGACTAACAATGATTTTTATGCTTGTTAGCATTCTTTCCTCTTAATGATCTATTTGCAGCCCATCTCACTTATCGGTTTAGACTCCTTCCGAAAAATAAAAAATAAAAGAAAATAATTAAATAAGTTAAAGGAAGCTGGAGTAATCTTTCAGTGAAAGGAAATAAGCTAAAGTTATTTAATTATTCTACCTAAGGTAAAATTGTCTTTAGTATTCTAAAATAACAATACAGTTAAGAATTGGAGTTGTTATCGACTGAGATTATGATGTTTGCTTTTATCAGTTTAAATGCATTGTACAGGCTCATCCTATTATGACCTTAAGTATTTAATAAATGCTTTTTATTGGCATAGTTACTCTGAAACATGTTCTCAGTGTTTGTCTTGTCATAATGTTTTCCTTATGGATATTCCAACAATATGTAGGAGCTAAACATCATCTTGAGCTGACCTTTTGTCCTACTCCTTTGTTCAGCATGCAGCAATACCTGATTTGGATGATTCAACATCCTTTTTTGGTGTCTATGATGGTCACGGAGGTATGTATCTTGTTGTTACATGGTTTCTTCTTGAGATGCTATACATTTGTTTTTATAAAGCAATAAATTTCTTTAAAAGAAGAGCAAAACATGCTCGCACACAGGAAGTATACTGAAAAGTAGAAAGACCTACGAAGAAATATGATTTTCTACGAAAGACATCCAATCTTCTATACATATAGGAATCTAGTGGGTGCATTAAAAGAAAATAAGGGATAAGACGCTATTCCACTAGTGTACAAAATCCTTCTCTACTCCGTCAAACTCTTGTATTCCTCTCTCTCCTTTCAGTTCAATAGCTCATGCCTGCCTTAACAGTTGAGCTATGAAATCTTGGTTCTGTTGCATCAGACATCAAGTATGATGCAGTGCCATTTCGTAAGAGAAATATTTTATGCTCATTCAGGTCTATTTTCCATAAGCAAGGCCATGGTTCAAACCAGTGTTTTTGAGAGCGAGAAGCGCAAAAAAGCGACAAGGGCTCGCCTCGCTTCAAAAGCGAAGCGCAATTCTTAAAAACATAATGTAAACCTTGCAAATACACAATATAAATAATCAAAAAGTTCCATTTAAAAACTTAAAAGTAGGTACCACCAAATCCTCCACAAACCATAGGACAAGCAAAATCAAAGCTACTAAATTACTAGAACATCTTATTCTTCTACTCTTCTTGTTCTTCTTCAAGATTGTCAAAATCTTGGATTCCTCTATTATCTTCATATTGCTCGTCATCTTCTTCTTCCCCCTCCTCTTCCTCTTCATGATCACTTTCATCTTCATCAATTAGGGATAGGGATCGACTTGTAGTAGCCACACTTTTTCCCTTCCTAATTGAGCTTGAACTTGAAGTATTCCCCCTTATACCATAAGGATTCTCCCCAACTCCACTAGCATCCGCAACATCACCCCAAGTGAAATTAGAGTCGCCTTCAAATACTTCTTCATCTTCACAATTTTCGGGGACTTCGGTTAGCCACTCATTAGCCTCATCAATATTGTCCAAAAGAATTGGATCAATTAGATTGTGGTGGTTGTAGCGGCGCCTCAATGCTCTATTTTATGAACACTAGATTATGGAGGCGCTTCAAGGTTAGTCGATTTCTCTTCTTTGTATGAATCTGCAAACAAGATGTGTCAACTAATTAGTAGGAGTTAGGACAATTGAGATATAATTTACTTTATCTCAAACCACGAAATCATTCTTTTTACTTCTCACGTGTTCAAAAACGCTCCAGTTTCTTTCACATTCGGAAGAACTACAAGTTAAACTTAGAACATTGATGGCGAAAGTCTGTAAATTCGGAGTCTCTGCACCATATTGGTCCCACCACTCAACTATAGAAGTGAAAAAAATATATTCAAGAGTTAATAAGTATAAAAAATACATTTAAAGTTAGAGCTATAAAATATAGAAGCACTCGATTACCTGGCGATTTCGTCTTTCTTTATTTAATAGCCAGTCGCAGTTGACAAGTCCTTCACCTGCCTTGTAAATAGCAAACTGATCTACTATCTTTTCTTGCAAGTCTTCATCTGGGGTCAACTTAATAACACACCCATGGAATCCCGTCTGCACTTCTCTAGCCAATGAATTATTCTCATACTGATCATAAAAGAATGACGGGTTCAGAATAAGTCCAGTTGCATGCAAAGGTCGATGAAGTTGCTCCGTCCATCTTGAATCAATGATCTGAAAGACCTTTGCATATTTCTGCTCATCAGTGATAGATGCTTGAATAGCCTCCTTGGCCCTATAGCTTCATAGAGGTAGCCCACTGGTGGTATTTGCTCCCCATCCACCAAACGGAGTACTTTCACCAAAGGGCCACCAATTTTAAGAGCATGAAGGACATTATTCCAAAAAGAATAAGAAAGAATAATGCGTGCAACATCTTTCCGACCAGTTTCCTTTGCAAATTTGCTCTTGTTCCATTCCTCTGAAATGAACAACTTTCTCAAATTGGCTTTTTGCAAGTGGATAGTATGCAAAGTCAAGAAAGCAGTGGTGAACCTTGTCTTGCCCGGTTTCACCAAATTTTTTTGTCTGGTGAATCTTCTCATCATATTCAATAACAAGGGCCGTTGAGAAATATAAGAATGTATCCTAACGCCCTGGCCAAAACCTTTAGAGAAGGGTTTTTCCTTGAAAATGTCCCCGAATTAAGTTGATACAATGAGCCGCACATGGAGTCCAATAGACATTCGGGTACGCTCCTTGCACCATGCCACCCACTTTCGCATTTTCACTCGCATTATCAGTGACCACTTGAACAACTTTGCTTGGGCCAATCTTTTCAATGGTGTTCTGAAACAAGGTGAACATTTTGATGTGGTCAGAGGACGAGTCGCTAGCCTCAATCAACTCAAGAAACAAACTTCCGTTGGGAGAATTCACCAACACATTAATAATCATTTTCCCAGTTCTTGGTAGAAATGCATTATCAATTTTAGTTTTTCTGTTATCAATTTTAGCAAACTCGCACTGTGGAAGATTTTGTCTGGATATATTTGATTATGGTACTTTGTTGAGTGATTTTTTAGATCCCAAGTGATCTTAGTGGATTTCTGTGTGGCGTTGCTTATTTAGCCAAGTTCTTGTGTAGAGACATAATCGTGTGATGATTCAACTTATGGAATTAATAAAAGGTATTTTTGAGGACAAACTCGAGCAGTCTGGGATCCTTGCTTAAAATAATGGTGTTTCATTCAATGTCAAGTTGATTAGGAATATAGAAGGCTTGGAGTCCTATTATCTGTTACCCTCTAAATTGCCTGCCTTCTACTCCCTATTCCTTATGTTTTATATGGTGGTTTAGGGATGTAACAACAATATTTTTGATTTGGAAGGCTTGGGTTAATTCCTGGGATAGAGGTTACTGAAAAGCTTCAATAGCCCTGAAAGTGTCAATTCTAATCCGAATTCTAATTCATGCTTTATTAAACAGCAGACACTTTAGTCAAACTTTTCCTGCTCTAGAAAGATAAGATTGCCAGTATAAACTTGCATCTTGAAGAACATTTTGAACAACTGTTATGCTACTTCCTGATCTGCTAATATAACCGAACCATTGGTAAACTACAGGTAAAGTTGTTGCTAAATTCTGTGCCAAGTATCTACATCAACAAGTGCTCAAGCATGAAGCATATTTACATGGTGATATAGGAACTTCAGTCCAGAAAGCCTTTTTCAGGTTGAGTTCTATAATTGACTATACAACATTCTGAGAACTCTTATGGCTGTCATTTAGTGTTTAACATATTTACTTTTTTTAATATTTACTATAATTACACTGGGTTTGTTGTTGTTGTTGTTGTTTAAACAGAGTTCTGATTCTACATGTATGTTTTCATGAGCCCTTTCCTAGTAGCTACTTATAGTAGTTAATGTTAGTGCTGTTCCATTGCTTTGTTGTAATTTACAACTTTGACCGACATACACTGGGTTTGCTCTATGCATTTCATATTTTCTGGTTGAAAACTGAAATGGATTATTGAATGATTCAGTTCTGTTTGGATTAAATTTCTTGAATTGTCGCTAGCTGTAATAATTAACTTAATGTATTTATTTGATGGATGATATGTTTAGCCCTGTTTCACCGCAAATGCATTTTATTCCGTATATTTCTTTTCCCATGAGTTGAAAGCTTGTACGGGTACTCTGATGGTGCTTATCATATAAAATCCTTGACATTTCCAAAAAAGTTGAAAACTCATGTGGCGTTGTAATGGTATACTACGGAATTTGGTAAGTACTCATTCTGTCCCATTTTTAACGTGGCATACTTTATTTTTTAGTATGTCTAAAAAAGATTGTGGCATTTATATATTTTGGAAACTATTTAATCTGATCATCTTCGTTTACCCTTATCACATTTGTTGTGACCCACTTCATATAAAAGTAAAACGTACTAACATGGCTAAAACTTAATCCCAACTAATTGATATCGCCTATGTAGATCTTTTTTGTGCCCTGCTTTTTGCTAGGTTTGCATGGATGTCTTTTGCACTATGAAATGACTAGTTGCTTTTGTGCTTCTGTAGCGCGTTGTGAGACTTTGTTTTGTTCTGTTCCTGGTGCAGAATGGATGAGATGATGCGTGGTCAGAGAGGATGGAGGGAGCTGGCTGCACTAGGGGATAAATTAAACAAGTTCACGGGTATGATAGAGGGTCTTATTTGGTCTCCAAAAAATGGTGATGGAAACAACCATGTTGATGATTGGGCATTTGAGGAGGTACTTGTGCCTGAGGATATTGAGTTAAAATGAGATAAAATAATACGCCTCTCTTTTTTTGTCTGTTCAGCTGATAAAACCATTTTGAAATGGAAATTGAGGTATTTAATTGAGAATGCTCAAAGCTTCCCAACCTTCATGGACTTCTGTATTCTTACTACTGCTTCTTGCTTTCGGAAAGAATGGAAGTTTCTCAATGAATACTCATGTTAACCTAAGAAGTTGGAACTTTCATCAAAGTTGATCCTGTTTAATAAGTGAATGCTGTACTGAATACTTCTGCTTTTTAAAATGGGGCAAAACCGCTGTAGATAGATCTTTCCCTTCAAAATTATACATACTTATATGGTCCTTTAGCATGAAACCTTGCCTGACCTGCACATTACTGTTGTTGTAGACATTATTTAATTGGCTTGTGTCTAAGTGTGTGTTATATTGATATCAGGGGCCTCACTCTGATTTTTCTGGGCCTACTTCTGGATGTACGGCTTGTGTTGCAATCATGAGAGGGAACCAACTCATTGTTTCAAATGCTGGTGATTCTCGCTGTGTAATTTCAAGGAATGGCCAGGTAATGTGCTATCGTTTTGATAATTTGGTAGAATGATTCTTCTCCTTGGCAGTGGTTTTTTTGTGTCCAAAGTTGTTTTTCTACTAGGAGCCCAGCATGCTGTCTCTGGACTTGCTATAGCTGGGCCATAGCGTCACGGCCTCCGATATAAAAAGGGTTGGTGCACAAAGCATCTCGCATTGATGCAGGGTCCGGGGAAGGCCGCACGCCAAGTAGTATGATGTAGACACACAGCCTACCCTAATGCAAGCATTAGTGGTTACTTCCACGGTTCGAACCTAGGTCACATGGACACAACTTTACCGTTGCTCCAAGGCTCCCCTTCACATGGCCTCCAATATGGATGTGTATATTGTCACGATAATGCTCTGTTAAAGTTTTCCTGTTTAAACCTTAACGTGAAATTAAAGAATGGATATCCAATACATCCCTTTTTTTGCAGGCATACAATTTATCGAGGGATCATAAACCTGATCTTGAGGTTGAGAGAGAGAGAATTCTAAAAGCTGGTGGTTTTATTCATGCAGGACGTGTGAATGGAAGTCTAAATCTTGCAAGAGCTATAGGTATTATTCCTATTTGTTGTGGACCTTTAATAATCTATTGAAAAGCTAGTTGTCATGCAAATGCATTTGAAACTTCATTACTTGAACGTATTGAGATTGTTATTAGGATTGTATAATAAGTGCTAAGAATTCTTTATTAAGCCCCTTGCGCTTTGCTCCTAGTGAAGGGGAGCCTTGAAGCAACGGTAAAGTTATCTCCGTGTGACTTACATGTCACGGATTGGAGCAATGGAATCGCCACTGCTTGCATCAGGGTAGGTTGCCTACACTACACCCCCTTGTGGTGCGTCCCTTCCTCGGAGCCTGAGTGAATGTGGGATGCTTCGTCCACATGGCTTTGCTCCTAGTGATAAACTTGTAGCATGTGATGTATGGAATAGGCGCACGTCATGGGTTCAATCTCTGTTGTAAGCAAAAGCATGGTACTTAATTGGAAAAGGGTATAGGGGCAGGACCATTTTCTACCGAGTTTCGTACCGTGCGCCACTGACCCTCAGGGATTTCTCGGTAATAAAAAGAGTTTTTTTTTATAAGTAATAGATGACTGTAATGGAAGATGAAATATAACTGAAAAAAATTTCAAACTAGAAATGTTTTGGTTAACTGGAAATAGATGGCAAGGAAGTAACCATCTATTGTATAAGATAATTAGCACCCTTTTACGTTAATTGCAGGTGACATGGAATTCAAGCAGAACAAGTTTTTGCCAGCTGAGAAGCAAATTGTAACTGCCAATCCAGATATAAACACTGTAAGTTCCTTCAGCTCTTCATATGTACGCAGTTTGTTTTATGGTAACTTTGGGACATGACTGTTATTCAAGAAAGCTAGATCCACTTATTCTTGTTGTTTGGTTTGGCAACATATTTGCTCTTATTGGGGCCAAGAAGCAACAAGGCTCTAAACATCAGCTTTTTCTTGACATGTGCCTCTAGGCTACCTTCTGTTATCCCTTAAATTGTACTCTTAACTTCTGCATGAAATTTATAATAGTCATTATCTGGTATGTTTAGATGCAATTGGATGGAGTAAAGTTTCTGTCTCATTTCTGTTCGAATATCCCTGACTTATGGACACAACCCAAAAGATTATTCTGTAATTGGTTATGCACAAACTTTTTGCAAGTTTGAAATGACAAGTGACGAAAAAAGAACCACTCGATGTTTGTAACGTAATAACCTTTTATCTATAATTTCAGTAGCTGATATAATTTCTTTATATTGGTATATATCAATTGATTTCTTTCTGTTTTTGATATCCTGGTTAAGTAATTAGTGTAAATTTTAATGGTGTAATAAGGCTGAAAAGGAGAACACAAGCGTTGAAAATGTTTAGATAGCTTGTTAATATGTTGTGCAGCTTACTACCCCTAGGACCCTCCAGCTTATGGGACACAACAGAGGGATAAGGAAATATTATTTGAGAAACTGGAAGGTGTTGGGGATCGTGGGTAAGAGATTTAGGTCTCATTTGTTTTTCTTAAAGATTAAGACGTGTGAATCTGAATACACATCTAAATATCAAGATTTGTATTAAGATGTGTATTAGGATCTGAATACTAATTGATTAAGGTTGTTTGAGTTTTAATAACTGAATGTATTTAATTTATCTTTATTTGAAGATTAATAAACATAAAATTCAAATGAAATACTAATTAATCTAATATTCTATCAATAAAATATATAATCTTTTTAAAAATATAGTAGTTGCTGGTGATGATGGCTAAAGGTGGTGCTTGTGAATGATAACTAGAGACGGTCGTTGGTGGTAGGTTTGGTTGATGGTGGTGGTTCAGGGTAGTAGCTAGTGGTGATTAGTAATGGTGGCGATTATGATTGAGGATGATGGTGGTAAGGGGTGGTAGTTAATAATGGCGGGTGGTGGTGGTAGTTGTGATTGAGGAAGGTGGTGGTTGGTGGTGGTAGTTTATAATGATGGGTAGTGCCGGTTATGATTGTTTATAGTGATGGGGTGGTTAGTTGTGGTAGTTGAGGTGGATGAGTGTTTGTGGTTGAGAATGATGGTGGCGGGAGGGGTGCGGATGGCGGGTGGTGGTAGTCGATTATGGTGGCGGCTATGTTTGAGGATGATGGTGGTTGAGTATGGTGGTGGTGGTGGTGGTGGCATGGTGGTAGTTGATAATGGTAGGCGGTGGCGACAACTAATAATGAATGTGGATGATAGCATCTTAATGAGATTAAGTCTCTGTTATGAAGCTTAATCATACAGATCTATTCAGACCCATTAAGTGGTTGTGAAGTAAAAAAACAAACATGCTTAATGATTAAGATCTGAATAATTAAGATTCAAACTTTAAAAACAAATGCACTCAATGTCTGAGATCTGGATGATTAAGATTCAGACATCCATTAAGTGCAAACAAATGCGGCCTTAATGGTCTTCAATTGAGCGTACTGATAACAATTGGTTATGGAGATTTATCATGGAAGGCTAGGCAGCAATCGACAATCGTTGATAATATTGTATGGAATATTCTTATTGATTATATTAGTCCAGAATAATCCGGAATATTGTGCAAATTCCTACTTCTTGGTGTACTTCTTTCTCGTATACGGGTGTGTTTTGCCCTTCTCTTAATGATCTTGTAGCATATTTTTAATGATTATGTTATTAATAAAAATTAAAAGAATTTTGGAAAAATTGCTTGTTTCATTTAATTCAAAATTATGACATAAGGAGTCCTCTTGTACATTAAATTTAATTTAGTCCTCTTGTACATTAAAATAAACTAATTCAGCAAGAGTTCTATCTTTTCTCTTTTCATATTCGAAATTTTGGCTGGATGACTTTCTGCAGTTACTCTTCTTGCGTTTGTCCATCTTTTTCCTAATCTTTGGTCAAGCTCACCGCTTTCTATTTTGTATATTGATTCATTCTTTTCATCACATGCTTCTTCTTTCTATCAGGCACTTATATGGTCAATGCACGTAAAAAGGCCAATCTAGTTAGACTCTTTTGCATACTGAGAAAAAAAGATTGACTCCATATGTTTTGTTTACCTTACGGCTTTCTACAGTGTATCCATCCCTCAATTTCCCACTAATTCTATCACGTTTTGCTATGATAAAATCAAACAACTATGAGGGAGGACCTGAAAAGTATCTTCGGATTCATTGAACGCAACACAAACTTTTTGGTGATAATGGGCAAAGCCTTTCTGATGAGACTGGAAAATTTTATGAAATTTTGGACTATTGCAATTCGGTATTAATTAATGGTAGGAGGAAGGTGATACTAAAATCTCAGTGGGCGAGATTGATACTCGAAAAAGCAATAGACTTTGGCTTTATAAAACCAATTGGTATTATGGTTGATTGAGATAAGAAGGGGAGAATGTCTAGTCTACATAGATTCATATGGCTGACCCCAACTACCTTGGGATTGACGCTTAATTGATTGATTTCTTTCTTTCTTGAATCTTGCATGCCTTCAACTCCCACCCACTCCACCCGACGCCCTTCTTTCATATATTCCTCTGATAACATGTTCTAATGTTGCTTTGTTCCCTGATTAGGTTGAGCTGTGCGATGATGATAATTTTATTGTGCTAGCGTGTGATGGTATATGGTATGCATTTTAGATGTTCGTCGAAGTTTACTCGGTTTGATTATCAGATAATACGTATTAACAAATATATAACATGGCTTTTCATGTGGCTGTTTCTTCTCAGGGACTGTATGTCCAGCCAGCAATTGGTGGATTTTATACACGAGCAGCTGAAGTCGGTTAGTCTGGCTACATTTTTCTGCTTCATTTGCATTGGTGTTAACGTTTGATGAAATTCCTGTGTGGGAAGTCAGCTACTAACAGAGGAATAACTGAGTCATCTAAAGTTCATTATATTGCTACAGTGAAGCCTGAAAAAGGAATAGTTTTGCTTACCATGCGTACTAGCCGAGTTCAAAATAAGCAACTTCAACAGAAAGAAACTTTTTTTGATTTTACATGATAAAGATTTTGCTCTTAAAGTTGGCAAAAGGCTGAGTCAAGTCAAACTATGTATAGAATGGGCAAAAATCGTCTGCAAGTAATCATTAATGGAGGGGCCTATAGTGTCTGACATTTTGTTTGCATAGTGATCGAAGAACAAAAGCTTCTCTGTAGCCGGTAATATGCTATGCTGTGCGGAATCCCTGCCGCACCCATGTCAACACGGCATGGGTGTGGGTGTGGGATCCATACTGGATTTGGTCAACTCACCTTGAGTACTTTGACTACATTCTGTGACTGAGAAGTATTTGGCTTGATTTTTGGGTTTATGTTATATGTACGTACACACACACACATTTATTGGTCGTATCCCATTATATCCAAATCCGCACTCGGATCGGATACATGCACCCGAGTCCGAGCAACATACGTAATATGTCCTTACATACTGATTGTTATGTTTGTCTACAGGTCCACGTAGCTGAACCTTTTGTTTGTTGATGTACTATTAATTTGTTTGAGAACTACGGAAAATAAAACGAACATAATAAACATGCATGCACTTCTTCAAAATGATATTTTCAATAGGAAAAGAGAATTATTTGTTTTTTTGAGATCATTCTGGTATATTTTATTGCCCAACTGATGGAGCTCAGTTGTTGCAATTGTTTTCAATTGATTACGTAGTAATAAGCAAAACTGAATCACCAGGAATGGATAAGGAGGTCCATTTTCCTTGTTGGGTGCCTGTTTGTTCATCAACCATAACCTTAATTTCATTTTTCCTAGACATTTCTGGTTTTTGACTACTCTGCTTCAAAGGCCTATTATAAATTACTCTAGAGTCTGTGCTGGATTACTGGCTGCAGCCAAATGTCAAGACCTGCTAAATAGTCCATAGTCCATTTGGATCATGTGGTATCTTCAGATACATGAGCAGACATCTCATCGTCTTGATAAAGATTTTCAATCAATGTGCTGTCCTCTCCGTTGAGACATCTTTAATTGTTTTATCCATTTTGCGCTTGGTGGGTGGTGTTGGGGGATAGGATATATTGTTTGATCTGGCTTTCTCATATCATAGGCTGGGGCTTTGATTATATGTGAAGTCCAGAGATAAATGTTCTTCTGTGTACAGTAAAATACAGACTGACAGAAAGTTTGATTTTTAGGAAAGCAAGCTTTCTGCAATATGTGAAAGAGTTCTCGATAGGTGTTTGGCACCTTCTACTGCTGGAGGTGAAGGATGTGACAACATGACCATGATTTTGGTGCAATTCAAGAAACCTTTTCAGTCTGGGGCTTCTGCAGTTGAAGAACTCCCAGCTTCTAGCAAGACACTCCCTGCTTCCGACGAGGCTACCACTGAAACAAAACCAGCAGTGTGTGGATCAAGTTCGTAGCTCTAAGCTCCCGGTTTTGGGTGTGATACTTCTGAGTCTACAATTGTACATGATTGTTTTGTTCCGAGTAGATATCTACTGCATATACTTTGCTTTTCTTGGTTTTGGGTCAATGCATTGTATTATAACCATTGGGATGGCTTGTATAGGTAAATTGACCACAGGTTTAACCTTCTCAGGTTGATGTTTACTCGAGTAACTTATAGAGGAGTTCCCTTTTCCCTGCTGTAAAACCGAGGAAACAATTTGTATCAAGGCCTCTTTGCCAAGTTTCTCTAATAAAGGACTAACTTGGTCTGTGGTTGCACTGAGTGGGGCGAGGGAGCACTTCTACATAACTTGATCTTGCTGTAGCTTCAATTTTTAGATATACTACTACCTCCCTACGCCTTTGCCCCCACCACCAAAAAGAAAAATAAAATTTATATCTATATCTATGTATCTATACTTTATTAAAAGCACAAAAACCCTTAGCGAAATGTGTTCGTCTTTTTTAAAAATAGAGTTCATACTAGACAAAATAGTCATATTAATTTCCTAATATTTAGAGATGGACATTTACTAAATTCCCTAATATTTATGAATTGTCATTTAATTATCTCCTAGATACTTAAGATTATAGTTTTAACTAAAATTTGGTTAATATTTTGGTCCTTATTTGAAACAGTTAAAAAGCTCCCATACTTAGAAACTCAAAATTAAACTTACAAATATGGTAGTCAATATTTATGATTTAATATTGAATATGCATGATTAGACATGCACTTTCAAAGTCCTATTTTGATATACAAAGTTTCTTAGAAAACTAAGAACAAACTAGGTTGTCAACTTATCATTTCTAATTCAAAGAAGAATGATAGTAATAATAGTATAAAACTATAAATTTGTGATATCGAATGTCTTTGGGGCATTTGCATCTATACCCGCTTTTTGGGTCACGTTTTAACTTATACCCGCTTTGCAAAAATAATTGCAAGTGTACCCACTTTTCACGTAACTTCAGTCATACGGGCCTGAAGTAGCAAAATTTTTTGCCTGAAGTGGAGCAAAACTTCAGATATTTTTGCATGAAGTTTGGCATGACTTGCAACGGCAATCACGCAAAACTTCAGTTCATAGTGCAAATGGTAAACTTCAGATCAATAAAACAACATGTGTTGGCTGAAGTTTTTGTTTGTAATTGCTGAGCTGAAGCTTTGTTTGTAATTGCTGAACTTCAGCATTCTATGAAGCTTTGTTCTGTATTTGCTAAACTTCGGTATGTTTTAGCTGAAGCTTTATTCTGTATTTACTGAACTTCAGCATGTTTGAGCTGAAGCTTTGTTCTGTTTGTGATGAACTTCAGGGCTGAAGTTTGTTTTGTATTTGCTGAACTTCAGCATTCTAGGAGCTGAAGTTTTTGTTTATATTTGCTGAACTTCAGCATTCTTAGAGCTGAAGTTCTAAAAGAACAATGAAATTTAAAATAGACCATGATTAGCAGCGATTGATGCTGTTTATTTCAAAGATTGAAGAATGAAAAATATTTTGGTCTTATTCACATTTGGTTGGAATGTCTCTGGCTTGTTGGAGTATGATCTTGTGTTCTAAGGGGTCGTTTGGTATGATGTATAAGCAAAAATAATCCTAGGATAAAAGTTTAGTTCCGTCTTATCCCTTGTGTGGTTATTACACCAGGGATAACTTATCCCAGGATTAAAAATAGGTGGAATAGTAATCGCAGGATGAAACAATAACATTGACAATCCCATGATTAATACAACATACCAAACAATCAATAAGAAATAATACCAAGATAACTAATCCAGCATAAATAATCCCAGTATAACTAATCTCAAAATAACTAATCTCAACTTGTCTTCAAATCAAACGATTCCTAAGTGTGCCAATTTGGTTTATCCATTTTGCACTACTATTTAGATATCTATTCATCATTCCCTCAACATGATTTTTGAAGTCAGACATCTTATTTTGGCTCTCAGATGAAAGGTTCTACTATTTTAAAAAAGTTAAACCGTTTAGAGTCATTGTATAAGATGATTGATTGTATTGGTTCTTTTTACGATGCTTTCTATAGTTTCTTTTTGAAGAGGGGAAAGAAAGAAACCATTTGAAGTTGCAAATGTAACATATCTAAGAGGTTAAATTCTTGTGAATAAGACCAAACTGAACATAATGGGACAAGCAGATATATATGAATCATCAGGCTAGAACGCATAACAATATCTCAATCTTCAGTATTCAGAAAACGAAGGAGGAAGCTGGAGTTGTTTAAACAGTGAGTACAAGTTAAAACTTTTTTAAAAAGTGGGTATACGTTAAATGAGGGCGATCAAATAGGAAACCCCGTGCAATTTTTACGAATGTCTTTTATCAGTAGACAATACTTTCTCGACAATTTAAGTTTTTTCCTAATATTTAGGAGGTTTATGTCAACTAAATTTTATGCATTAAATTTTTTCTTATGTATTTGTGAAAAAAAAAAGTCTTGAATTATGTGGCTTTTATATGAGAGCAAAATAGAATAATATACTAATTGAGACAAAATAAATATGAGGGAGAATGATTTTGTTATTTCTTTTCTCGATATGTTTTTCATAGGGTCAAAAGTTCCCTGTTTATAAAAGTACAAATACATTCAAAGGTTATAAATTAATGTACTTCTTAATTGAGTACATGAATACAAAGTACGTTAAATAGACATACAAATGCATTCATCTCACTCACATGCATTCGTCTCATTTATGACACTCCCCCTTGGATGTCCATTTAAAAGATAATGTGTCTCGTTAAAACCTTATTAGGAGAACTCAGTGGGAAAAAGCCTAGTGAAGAAAAAAAGAGTGCATATATTTTGTAATACGCATTGAGTGCTGCCTCATTAAAAACCTTACCAGGAAAATTCAATTGGGACAAAACCTTGGTTAAGGGAAAAAGAGTATAACGCCTATTATACTCCCCCTAATGAAAGCTTTATTTGATATCTCGGAGACGACGCATTCCAATCTTATGTCTCAACTTCTCAAATGTTGATGTTGGCAATGCCTTAGTGAATAAATCTGCTAGATTGTCACTTGAACGAATTTGTTGAACATTTATCTCACCATTTTGCTGAAGATCGTGTGTGAAAAAGAACTTTGGTGTAATGTGTTTTGTTCTGTCTCCTTTAATATATCCTCCTTTAAGTTGAGCTATGCAAGCAACATTGTCTTCACACAATATCGTTGGAATCTTCGTTTTTAAAGAAAGACCACACAATTGTTGAATCTATTGAGTCACTGATCTCAACCATCCACATTCTCGACTAGCCTCATGAATAACTATTATCTCTGCATGATTGGAAGATGTAGCAGCTAAAGTTTGTTTTGTTGAACGCCATGAAATAGCTGTATCCCCACAAGTAAATAGATAACTTGTTTGAGATCGGGCTTTATGTGGGTCAGACAAATAACCTGCATCTGCATAACCTATCAAGTGTGAATCGGATTCATAAGAATAAAATAATCACATATCAATAGTCCCTCGGAGGTATCTAAAAATATGTTTAACACCATTTCAGTGTCTTGTTGTTGGAAAAGAACTAAATCTTGCTAATAAACTTACTGCAAAAATTATATCTGGTCGAGTATTATTTGCAAGATACATTAGTCCCCAATTGCACTAAGATATAGAATTTCATCACCAAGAAGCTCTCCATCATTTTCATGAGGTCGAAATGGATCTTTATTTATATCAAGTGATCTCACAACCATCGAGGTACTCAATGGATGTGCTTTATCCATATAAAAATGCTTTAGGATCTTTTCGGTAAGTTGATTGATGGGCAAAAATTTCATCTTTCATATGCTCAATTTGTAGACCAAGACAAAATTTTATCTTTCCAAGATCTTTCATTTCAAACTCTTTCTTCAAACAGTCTACTGCTTTTGGAAGTTCCTCAGGAGTTCCAATGATATTTAGATCATCAACATACACAACGATTATAACAAATTCAGATCCAGACCTTCTTATAAATACACAAGGACAAATTGGATCATTCTTATACCCTTCTTTCATCAAATACTCACTCTGGCGATTATACCACATGCGCCCTGATTGTTTCAATCCATAAAAGGATTTTTGAAGCTTTGTTGAACAAGTTTCCTGAAAACTTTTATTAATTTCAGGAATTTTAAGCCCTTCAGAGATTTTCATATAAATTTCATTGTTCAATATGCCATATAAGTAGGCTGTGACAACATTCATCAAACGCATATCGAGTTTTTCATGGACTGCCAAATTTATAAGATACCTGAAAGTGATTGCATCCACCACAGGAGAATATGTCTCCATATAATCAATGCTACGTCTTTGCGAAAATCCTTGTGCCACAAGTCGTGCTTTATATCTAACGACTTCATTGTTATCATTTTATTTTTGCACAAAAACCCATTTGTATCCCACTGGTTTTATTCCTTCAGGTGTTTGGACTATACGTCCGAATACTTCACGTTTTTCAAGTGACGCTAATTCTGCCTGGATAGCGTCTTTCCATTTTGGCTAATCATTTCTTTGTCTACATTCATTGACAGATCTTGGTTCAAGATCCTCATCTTGTTGCATTATCTTAACAACAACATTACAAGCAAAAATGTTGTTGACAATAATATTATTTCGGTTTCACCTTTTTCCCGTAGAGATATAACTTATTGAGATTTCTTCATTCTTATTATTTTCAGGTACCTGGACCTCCTCTGAGGTCTTATCATTTGTTATGTCACGAGGCTCTTTTTGATCAATTTCCTCCATATTATGATCTCGTAGATCATTTGCTCCTTTTCACTTTCAAGGATTTTTATCTTTGGAACCAATTGGTCTACCACGTTTCAAGCGTGGCTTAGACTCATTTGTATTTATAGATTGTCCAACTGGGACATCAATTCTAATAGGAGCATTAGCAACTGGAATATGTGACTTAGTCACCCTTGGTAGGTTAGTGAATGCATCTGGCAGTTGATTTGCAATATTTTACAAATAAATTATCTTTTGAACCTCGTGTTCACATTTCTTTGTTTGAGGATCTAAATGAGATAGTGATAATGCATTCCAATCTATCTCCTTTTTCAATTGCTTATTTCTCCCTTAATATTGGGTATACCGATTCATCAAAATGGCAATCAACAAATCTTGCCGTAAATAAATCTCCAGTCATAGGTTCCAAATATTTTATAATATAATGAGATTCATACCAAACATATATCCCCAATCTTCTTTGGGGTCCCATCTTTGTGCGTTGTGGTGGGGCAATTGGAACATATACTACACATCCAAATATTCTAAGATGGGAAATATTTGGCTCCTGACCAAAAGAAATTGTATTGGGGAGACTTTATGATAACTTGTAAGTCTGATCCGCACAAGAGCTGTTGCATGCAAAATAGCATGGCCCCATGTTGAAATGGGAAGTTTTGTTCTCATAAGCATTGGTCTCCAATTAATTGGAGGCGTTTGATCAATGACTCCGCTAGAAAATTTTGTGTATGAACATGAGCAACTGAATGCTCAATTGTTATCCCAGTTGATATGCAATCATCATTAAAGGCCTGGGACGTAAATTCACCAGCATTATCAAGACGAAGTGTCTTAATTGTATATCTGGAAACTATGCAATTAATCTTATTAATTGAGCTAGTAACTTCGCTAAGGCTAAGTTGCGGGCTGATAACAAGCACACATGTGACCATCTTGTAGATTCATCTATCAAAATCATATAATATCCGAATGGTCCACATGGAGGGTGTATGAGCCCACATATATCACCCAGTATACGTTTCAAAAATACAGGAGATTCAACTCCAACTTTAATTACTGATGGTCTAATAATCAGTTTTCCTTGAGAACATGCAGCACAAGAGAATTCTTTAGTTTGAAGAATCTTCTGGTTCTTCAATGAATAACCACGTGAATTTCAATTATTTTGCACATCATATTATAACCGGCATGGCCCAACCGGTCATGCCAAATAATAAAATTATTAGTAAACTCCTTGTTTACTATGGCATGTGAGTCAACTACACTAATATTAGTGTAGTATAATCCAGAGGAAAATGCGGGAAGCTTTCAAGCACATACTTCTTTTCCGCTTTTATTGTAGTAATATAAAGGTATTCAACCTTTCCTTCATTGGTGGTCTCAATATGATAGCCATTTTGGTGAATATCTTTGAAACTCAACAAGTTTCTTTGAGACCTACTACAATATAATGCATCATTAACAGCCAATATAGTTCCTCCTGGTAGTAATACAGTCGCTCTTCCAGAGCCCTCAATTAATTTTTATTACCATATATTATTATGATATTGGCTTCTTTCATAATTAAATAAGAGAAGTATCTCTTATCTTTTAATATGTCGTGCGTCGTAGCACTATCCAGAAGACATATTTCTTCTTTATTATTCATACGGCCAACTTAAGACTGGAAAGTTTTCATATTCTTCAAGAATAAATAAAAAATACATCATAAGTAATATTAAAAAATTTAAGAACAAAAGTGTAACGACCCGGCCAGTCGTTTCGAGAGTTAGCCCGTTCACCCCATTTCTTCTTCATTTCTTGTGTGGTTCATCTCTTTTGTGTGGCGTTGGGTTGGTTGACTCGGGTTCAGAGTGGTCGTAGTGGGAATTAAGGCACTTAGTCTCTTAAATGAGCTCAATAGTTGGAAAAGTCAATCGGGAGTTGACTTATAGGTAAACAATCTCGGAATGCGGATTTTATGGCTCGGATAGCTTCGTTAGATGATTTGGGACTTATGAGTATGTTCAGAATGTAGTTTTGAGGTCCGGTGTAGAATTAGGCTTGAATTGGCGAAAGTTAGTTTTTGGCGATTTCCGGTCGGCCGTGAAAAATAGGCTATCGGGTCGGAATGAAATTCCTGAAATTGGATCAAGTTCGTAGCGTCATTTTGGATGTGTGTGCAAATTTTCATATCATTCGGACGAGGTTTGGGTAGTTTCTCCATCGTTGGTGAATTTCAGAAGTTTGAATATCTTTGGGCTTGAATTTGAGGTGATTTTAGTGTTTTTGCGTTGTTTTTGGTGTTTCGAGGGCTCGAATAAGTTTGAATGATGTTATGGGGTGTGTTGGTATGTTTGGTTGAGGTTCCGAGGGCCTCGGGTGTATTTCGGATGCTCAAACGGGCATTTGTGGGCCTTAGGAGTTGCTGGTTTTCTGGTTTTTATGCAGCAGATATTTCTTCTCTGCAAACGCGATCGCGTAGTAAAAGTTGAGGCAGGCAGGATTTTACTCTCTGCGATCGCATAAGGGTGTTCGCGATCACATAGTTTTGGTAGCTTAGTCACTTTGATCACATGGGTGACTTCGCGTTCGCGTAGAAGAAGCTAGGTGTCAGGTGTTGAGCGTATCTCTACGCGGTCGCGTGAAGCCAACCGCGATCGCGTAGGTCGAGTTGGTTGAGGTCCATGATCGCGAGCAGGATCCTGCGTTCGCGTAGAAGGAATTCTGGGGGCGTGTTAGTTACTCTCTGCGATCGCGACTGGAAGTCCGCGATCGCGATGAAGGAAATTGGCCTGGGCAGATTCTTTTAAGTTCAAAAACGAGGGTTTAGTCCATATTTTTAAAAAAACCAATTAGAGAACTCGGGAGAAGGAGGATTTTGAAGAGACTTTCGGTGGGATTATTTTGGTAAGTGTTCTTCGATCACTTTTGGCCTAATTTCATGAATTAGTCTTGATTTTACCATGTAAATTGAGAAATCAAAGTGGAAATTGGGAAAAAATAGGAGGAAAATTTGGGAAATTCTTTTGATGATTTGAATAGGTATTTAAGGTCGGATTTTGATAAAATTGATATGGATAGAGTCGTGATAGGATAAAGATTCCATTTTTGTAAATTTTATCGAATTTCGAGACGTGGGCCCGGGGGTCGGGTTTGGCCAACTTCAGGATTTTTGAGTAATTTTGATAAACTTCGATTGGATTTCGTTCCTTGGCATATTTTAATGGTATAAATCTGATTTTTGGTAAATTTGGAGCACTTGGAGGCCGAATCTAGAGGCAAAGGCACTGCGGAGTAGTATTTTAGCCAGTTTTGAGGTAAGTAACGTTTCCAAACTTGGTTCTGAGAATTCGAAACTCCGAGCTAAATGATTTATGACTATAATTGAGGTGACGTACATGCCAAGTGACGGGCGTGCAGGCGTGCATCGAGAATTTGTGGCCTGACTTATCCCATGGAACCGCTTAGTGATTATTCCCTTATGATATCTATGCTTCTGTTAATATGGTAATTGTGAACCTATTAGGAATCATGTTAAGTATAAATTCTAGGCTTCACGCCCAAAATGCTGAGAACCGAGTGGTCGTATATTACTGTCTCATTTTATGATTATTTGATTTCATATAATTAGTCCTGTTATAGCATATCACTTCATATCTAGGTCTCAATATTGTTAATTATATGCATACTTATCATTGTTTCGGGCTGATGGATGCATCTGTGATCCATGTGAGTGAGTGTCACGCCCCGAACCTGGGGAAGCGTGGCTGGCACCCGGTGCCGCATTGGCCCGAGCGAACCACTCTATAACTCATTTATTTTCTTTGTGACTATCATGACCAGAACTCGTAATGTACAACTTGTAAGTGGGCAACACTGTATCAATAAACTATCGTTCATAAAACATGAATACATATGGGCCATTAAGGCCTCTGACATACTGTACATACTGAACATCTGTCTACAAAGCCTCTAAGATTTACTGACATCAATGGGACAGGGTACCGGCCTACCCATAAGTCTGTAGTAAAACTCTGACACGATGACTCATAGACTTGGTTGCACTCCGAATGAGGTGGAGTCTTACCGATCCTTCGTTGAATGCCAATCTCGTTTACTATGAGGGCTCGTCAAACTGATTATCTAGACCTGCAGGCATGTGCAGCGTCCCCAACAAACGGACGTCAGTACGAATAATGTACTGAGTATGTAAGGCAGAACTGAAACGTAATAATAAGTCAATATTAATTAAAGACACATATAATCAACCTGTAAGTCTGGATAATTCTGTAAATCATGAAATATTTATAATGTCATGAATATGCGTACAAATGTCATGTAATGCATAGGTCTGTACGTATATAACATCATTAAGCCTCTGAGGGCATCCCATCATATCATCTCGGCCACTATGGGCAAATCATCAACGTATACCAGCTGATCAGGTGGTGGTGCGTATATAACACCATAACCTTTCCCATAACCCATATACATATATATACATACATATATACATGTATATAACACCGTCTGAGTCATGGGTCAATGTACATGCATAAATGCATGAAATGCATAAGAAATACGTCAATAAGATTTTCTCAGAATGCCATAAAAATCAATATGCCTTTCGGATGAACATTATCAAATACGTATTTTTCTGGGACCCATGAACAGAAGATAATAATAATTCACATGGGGAATCAAGATATAGACACCCCTAGTATTTCTATGAATAGAGTAACTTATGGAGACCGTGCGTTTGCTCGTTCCTTCTGTATAATTTGGATCATGCCAAAAAAAGAAGAAGGGATAACCTTAACATACCTCTCTCATACGGAGTTCGGCTCATAATACGTTTTTATGGGCTTTTTTTTTTCATTTGAGCACCGTCACTTTCAGTTGTGGAAAACGTAATGAGATTACCTTTGGCTGCTAGAAGTTTGCCAAGTCGGAGTAAAGGATTGACATGGCCTTGGCCTGGGAATGATACCATAAAGACATGAATAGGTGGTATTGTGCCTTGTGAGCCAATATTTGTGTTCTGTATTTGGAAACTTCTTTCTTGGAACTTATTTAACACCAAGAAAATTTCTGAGTCCACAAAGTAATAGATAAGTTGTTTAAATAGAGGGAGTGTATGACAGGTTCAATTTTCTCATTTAATTTGTGCGGTGGATAAGCAAAGTCATTTGAAAAAAAGACTAAAGAACTGAAGGTGCAAAAGTGCTGAAAATATAAGTGGGGTTTGTATTTTGAAGGAGTATTCTTTTTCATAGTGAAAAGGTTCATCGCTAATAGAGCTTAAAAAAATATTTTGCTGCCTACTTAGTAGATGTATGCCACGTTTTATAAAAATGCAAGAGTCACTTAGATTATGTTATAAGGCTGCCACGTGGGGTGGGAATTTTTAATCTAAACAATGTATTAATTAACTAATTAAGTAATACCTCGCTACCCGGTAATTAATCAATTATCCGCATAATTAAGAATTATCTTAAATTACTTAAAATTTTACTTATTTTTAATATACTTTATACATCATACTATAATATACTTTTCTATCATGGTCATGTGGTATCATATAAAATAAATACATACACTATTATTTTATTAAAATATCCATGTAAAAAAAAGCACATATTTTCCTAACTTCTAATTTTCCTAATCTCATAAAAAGAGTATAAATTTTTGTACACTTAATTCTTAAAATGATAAAAAGATAACCTTCTTTTCTTGTGAGAAAATAATTTCTATCTTTACAATGAAGAAAATCTCATAAACTTTCTTATATTATGTGTATAATTTACCATATCCGAAAATAGTAATAATGGTAATTATCCAAAGTTATACTTATAAAATTTTTACTAGAATACTCCACTTAAAAGAAAATATCACACTAACATAATATCTTACGGTATCAAGGTTGGTAAACTTACGGGGTAGGCATAGACATATTCTATTGTAATATAGAAAGATTTAAAGTAATATTGCTATTTTTAATGGTCATAATATCTCTTGTAAATCTACCAATAGTTGCAAGGCTCATTTGTTATCTTTACTCATATTTTAATACTAGGAGTGTATGCAACAGAATGCTTAAAAGTACTACAAATTTAAATTATAGCATTATACCAATTATACCGAAAGTACACTAGAAAAAATATTAAAAGTTTCAAGAGTAACTTTAAAATATGAAACAAAAAGGGTGTTAGAACATGTAAAAGATTAGCAAAAATAATGTTCTGTCACACCAATATTTTCAGTCATGTGATGTCATTGTGTCTACATTGTTTGTTTGTGTTGGGTGTGCATAGTATTCACATGATTCTTGATATGTAAATATAGAGAAAATCAAACAGGCTAGAGATTGATATGATAAGACTTCCACCATCAAAATTAATAATATTTTTATGGGCTTGCTATGGTTACTTATTGAAGATAAGTTAAAAAAAAGGTTCCATTCAAAATACGGGGTGCAACAGTGAGATTGAAGAGTAATGGCTGAGTGACGCCGAAAGCCTGTTATTGAGACAGTTATGAGATCGGACTGCACACCGCAACAATACTTAAATCATGCCTTTGTTGGCTTGATATAGCGCTTGGGCCACTAGGGCCCCTCCGGAGTCTTTACACCCCTAGTGAGCGTAATTGATGTTGAGGGATGAATTTTTCCCGGGCATGGATCGTGTCCGAAGTGGATGTTATGTGAGGAATGGATCGTCCCTGGACATGGATTTTGTCCGAGTGTTGTATTCCAGAGATGGACTTTCTCCGTGGGGCTGAATTGACCTTTTTCCTCAGTACGGAGTGACTACGGTCACCAATGATTATGTACATTTCGGGATGGACTTTTCCCTGGGCCTGAGAGCTATATACAGTACTGAGTGGACTACTGTGTGAGGATTGTGAGCACTATGTGCATATCCACACTGGTTTCATACATATATTTTTATGATGGCATGTAGAGTATACTGGCATACTTGGCATATTTACTCATTCTGATAAACTGTTAGCATGTCTAATTTCGGTATACTGTTTATCGTAAATTCTGAGGTTTTGTCCGTCATTACCTCTCATCCCATAGTTTGGGTTCGTTACTGCTGAGTTGGGGTATTCACATTACCCCTTGCATCTTGTGTGCAGATCAAGGTACACCGGGACCCGGTAGTGGATATTGAGCAGCTGTCAGAGTTTTCATTGGAGTTGTCGAGGTAGCAGATGGCTATCGCGACCTCATCTTCTCTTCCTTATTCCACCTGTTGCACTTATTTTGAGACTATGTTGTCTATTTCTCCTTCTCTCTATTTTATGATATAGCAGCTCATGACTGAGTGACACCGGATCCGAGGTTGGAGATTTTAAATTTTTGTTTCAAATATTATTTTTAAACTTCAGACTCTTAGTATTATCAATAAATTCGTTTAGAAATCATATTTTTACTGTAAATTGAATTTAGCTTAGAAACAAAGGAGCGACTTGCCTGGTTTCACGATAGGCGTCATCACGACTCCGAAATAGGGTCATGACAAAAAGAAACTACATTTAGGAAATTAAATACTGACAACATAAAAAGTTTTATTCAAAATATGAGCTTTATAAAAAGAAATACATTTATTCTTATAATTTTTTCCAATAATAAGTCTTCAATTACGATGCTCAAAGAAGTCTCCAGCTTCTAAATGAGTAATATCTGCAAGGCCTTCAAAAATATCATCTTTATAGGCAAGGTTTGCTTCAACTTTATCATGATTATTCATAGGGCCCGCTTCAACATCATTTTGAAAAGTCAAGTGAGTCTCAACTTTATTTTGTTTCCTTTTTATAGATGCTTGATAAAGTTTGACAAAATGTCCAGTGTATGTCAAATTCGTGCCTAATAATTTTTCATATCACATCGGCGGTAAACATTACCTTTGCCTTTTGAAGGATTATTCTGAAAACCGTTATTGTTCTCTTATTTATAATGACCATGTCATGACCCAAAAGGTCATCCTATGTGAATTTAGCTAAAACTGTGTTCCGAGGCCCCGAAAGCCTCCGTTAATCGCACCTCAATGTGCGTGCGCATCCTGGGCGTGTAGCCGGTAAGCCTTTATGTGAAAATGTGTTAAACAGTTGAAATTATGATAATTAATTGAATAAAGTTGATTTTGGTCCACATTTTTGGTAAACGGACTCGGACCCATTATTTGACGGTCCCAGAGGGCCCGTAGGAAAATATGGGACTTGGGCGTATGCCCGGAATCGAATTCCGAGGTTCCAAGCCCGAGAAATGAATTTTTAAAGGAAATTGTTTTCTGAAAATAATAAAGACTTTTGAAAATGAACTTTGATATGAAATCTGTGTTACCGAGCCCGTACTATGGTTTCGGAGCCCGGAACAGGTTCAATATGTGTTATGTGAGTTATCTGTAAAATTTGGTAAGAAACGGACTTGGTTTTACGTGTTTCGGATAAAAAATGGAAAATTTGATAGTTTATGAAGTTTGAGGAAATTCTATGGATTTTTAAGTTTAATTCATTGTTTTTGATGTTATTTTAGTGGTTTAATTACTCGAATAAGTTCGTAGGATGATTTTAAAGGCGTGTGTATATTTGGTTTTGAGCCCCGAGGGCTCGAGTGAGTTTCGGGTAGGTGTCGGGGTGCTTAAAGGTTGAAAATCTGGTGTTCAAATGTTGTTTCTGGTGTCTGAGATTTTTACACTATGCGATCGCATAAGTTTCCCCGCGATCGCGTAGTGTAGTGGGGTGGGAGGTTCTATGACTCTATGCGATCGCATAGGCACTTCCGCGATCGCATAGAGTATAGGAGAGCTGGGGAGGGGGCTAGGTATTTTCCTTCTGCGGTCGCACCAAATCCGTCCACGATCGCATAGCCAAGCCCAGGGACCCTATGCGATCGCAACTCCCTTTTCCGCGATTGCAATGCACGAGACCCAGGCCCTATGCGATCACAACTCCCTTTCCACGATCGCATAGAGCTAATTCGTCCAGTTATTTAAAAAGCCAAAACATAATACCATTACGGGATTTTAACATTCTTTCACCATTTTCTTCTTCTCCACTCTTCTTGGGCGATTCTTAGGACACCATTCCACCATAACTTCATAGGTAAATGTTCTTAACTCTAATTTCTTCCATTTTCCCTCATCAATCACTAGATTCTAGGTCTAAAAACATGAAATCAAAGGTAGAAATTGGGGGTTTTGGGTAGAGTTAGGGCTTTGGGAAATTTTGGGAATTCAACCTCATTTTAGGGTCGGATTTCAAAACAAATTGTATATCCCGGTTCGTGGGGGAATGTGTTATCGGGTTTTGGTTCGAACCTCGAGTTTGGACCAAGCGGGCCCGGGGTCAAATTTTGGTATTTTTGAAAGAATTATGGGAAGTGTATAATTAGGCTTTGGGACAGAGTTATTGATTAATTATTGATGTTATTAAGTCAGTTTTGTCTAGATATTATCGTTTCGGAGTTGGATTCAAGAGGAAAGGCCGTGATTGAGGCTTGACTTGCATTCTTGGAGCCGAGGTAAGTATTTGGCCTAATCTTAGCTTGAGGGATTAGGTATAGAGTCTTATTTTCTATGTGTAATTCATGTCCAACGTATAGGTGAGGTGACGGGTACCTATATATTGTGGTCAAGCATGCCCGTGAGTCGAATTTTGATGAGTTATTTAATGTTCTTCAATATTCTTTGTGCTGTGAATTGTTGGGAACCTTGGAAGTGGTGCCTTGAGGTTATTCATGACGTGGAAAGTTATTGATTATGTGTTCAGTCGAGGATTTTACTGTTGACATTATACTTCTGAGTGAGATTGGTTATAGCTGAGACCCTTGCCGGGACAATAGAATTTTGTTGATTATTTCTATACATTTGAAATGTCGTATTGTTAAACTTTCATATCAATTGTTGTTTTTATACTCATCATGAACGAGGGAACATTCCGTGCCGATTATTATTATTTATGCACAAGGGAACATTCCGTGCCGATGATTATTATTTATGCACGAGGGAACATTCCGTGCCGATGATTATTATTTATGCACGAGGGGACATTCCTTGCCGGTTGATTATTATTTATGCACGAGGGAACATTCCGTGCTAATGATTATTATTTATGCACGAGGGGACATTCCGTGTCGATTGATTATTATTTATGCACGAGGGGACATTCCGTGCCGAGTCATTATTATTTATGCACGAGGGGGCATTCCGTGCCGTGTGATTTTGAGGCTATGTATGAGGGGTCATGCCGTGCCTTCTCCTATCTATCTTACTTGATTCGGGTTGTTATTTCCTGTTTACTTCTACATTCCCGTCAGTACTTGATTCTACAGTTTTAGCAAGTGTTACCCCTCTTATCCCCAGCATGTTCTTCCCCGTAACTGTATTCTTGTTTATTTTCTGCTATACTATTGAACTGCACATGTACAATTTGTTGTCGTGTCCTAGCCTCGTCACTACTTTGCCGAGGTTAGGCTCGGCACTTACTCAGTACATGGGATCGGTTGTACTGATGCTACACCTGCACTTCTTTATATTGTGCAGATTACGCAGCCGGACCCAGTGGACATCGTTAGGGGGAGTGTCCTTCAGTCCATTCCAGACGACACCAAGGTAGTTCCACAGGAGTTTGTGGATCTCGGCATCAGTGTCTATCTTTCATTCTGTCATCTATGTGTTTCCAGACAGATATATCATTTTATTTCAAACTGTTGTTTTTAGCTAAATCTTAGACTGGTTTGTGAGGTTGTGACTCCATTTTTGGGTTTTGTACTTAAAGGGATTTCCTCGTTATTAGCTATTGTTATTTAGATTTTGTTAATGCTTATGTTATCTCAATTATCTAGTTAGTGTTTGTTATTTTCACTTGTTGATAAATCAATTCAGTTAACACTTTGGCTTGCCTAGCGGGTGCAATGTTAGGCGCCATCACGGCCTGAAGGTGGGATTTCGGGTCATGACAAGTTGGTATCATAGCACTAGGTTACTTAGGTCTCACAACTCACGGACAAACTTGGTAGAGTCTGAGGGATCGGTACGGAGACATTTGTACTTATCCCCAGAGGCTGCAAAGTTAGGAATGACTTCACTTTTCTTCTTTTCTGTCGTGTGATTTGAGTTCTAAATTCTAATTGAGTTTCGATTCTATTCTCTCGCAGATGGCGAGAACGTGTGCTTCCTCATCTACCGATCAGCAGCCCGATTCTCCTGTTGCAGCTCCTACGAGGGGTCGAGGCCGAGGCAGGGGAAGGGCTCAGCCCCAGTAGAGGACCCAAGGTAGACTTTGCTGGTGAGGTTCCTACTCAGACAGTTCCAGTTGAACCAGCTTAGGTCCCAGAGGGGTTCATTGCCACCCCGGTGCTTCAGGACGCTCTAGTCCGCTTAGTGGGACTCATGGAGAGTGTGGCTCAGGCCAGTCTTCTTCCTACTGCACCAGTCGTCTCTCAGGCTGGGGGAGGGACCGAGACTCCTGCTACTCGCACGCCAGAGCAGCTAGATCCTCAGTTTGAGACTCCGACACCTCAGACGGCCGGAGTAGCTCAGCCGGGCACTGTGGCCCCGGCAGTTGAGGGAGCAGCTATGTCAGTAGATGATTTATGGAGATTGGATAGATTCACCAAGTTATTCACTACTACATTTACTGGTGCACCATCAGAGGATCCCCAGGATTATTTGGACAACTGTCATGAGGTTCTTCGGAACATGGGCATAGTAGAGTCCAATGGAGTTGATTTTGCTACTTTTCATCTTTCGGGTTCCACCAAGACTTGGTGCAGAGACTATTTCTTGACCAGGCCAGCTGGGTCTGCTCCATTGACTTGGGCTTAGTTCTCCAAGTTATTCGTTGGGAAGTTCCTTCCAGTTACTCAGAGGGAGGATCTTCAGAGGCAGTTTGAGCGCCTCCAGCAGGGATCTATGTCTGTCACTCAGTACGAGACCAGGTTCATCACTCTAGCTCGGCATGCTATTATGATACTCCCCACTGATCGTGAGAGAGTGAGGAGGTTTATTGAGGGTTTGGCTCAGCCCATCAGGCTTCAGATGGCCAAGGAGTCAGGTACTAATATTTCATTCCAAGACGCGGCCAATGTGGCCAGGAGGATTGAGATGATTATGTCACAGGGTAGTGGTCAGGGGGCTGACAAGAGGCCCCGTCACTTCGGTCGATTCAGTGGAGCCTCATCTGGGGGCAGGGATTCTTTCGGCAGAGGTCATCTTCCCAGACCCTATCAGTCGACACTTTAGGTAGCTCAAAGTGCACCGCCAGCTCCTATTAGTTCACCACCAGCACCTATTAGTGCACCACCGCTTCAGAGCTTCTAGGGTGGTTATCAGGGTCGACAGGGCCAGTTCCAGAGTCAACAACCACATCAGCAGAGTCCTTGTTATTCTTGCGGTGGTTTGGGGCATATTTCCAGGTTTTGCCCCCGAGGTTATGGTGGGTCTCAGTATGAGGGTTCCCGTGCCATGGTTCCTGCAACAGGCGCACCCCCACCCCCTCAGCCAGCTAGGGGTGGCGGTCGGGGTGCCAGTGGTGGAGGTCAGACTCATAGAGGTAGAGGACATGCCATGAGAGGTAGAGGTCAGGCCGCAGTAGGTCGACCTAGAGATGTTCAGGTTGGAGGGGCTCAGCCCCGGTGATATGCTTTTCCTGCCAGGCCTGATGCTGAGGCTTCTGATGCAGTTATTACAGGTACGATTTCAGTTTGCAGCCGAGAGGCTTCGGTGTTATTTGATCCGGGTTCTACATTCTCCTATGTGTCTTCATATTTTGCCCCTTATTTGAGTATGCCACGTGATTCCTTGAGTACTGTTGTGCATGTGTCTACACCGGTGGGTGATTCTATAGTGGTAGATCGAGTCTACCATGCTTGCCTAGTAGTTATTGGTGGTCTGGAGACTCAGGTTGATCTTTTGCTTCTTGATATGGTTGACTTTGATGTTATATTGGGGATGGGTTGGTTATCCTCCTATTATGCTATTCTGGACTGTCATGCCAAGACAGTGACCTTGGCCTTGCTAGGGGTACCTCGTTTGGAGTGGAGGGGGACTCCTAGTCATTCTTCTAGTAGATTTATTTCTTATATGAAGGTTCGGCGCATGGTCGAAAAGGGTTGTTTGGCCTATCTGGCGTATGTCCGTGATTCTAGCGCCGAGGTTCCTTCCCTGGAGTCTGTGCCTGTGGTTCATGAGTTTCCAGAGGTATTCCCTGCTGACCTGCCGGGTACGCCACCTGACAGAGATATTGATTTTTGTATTTAGTTAGCTCAGGGCACCCAACCTATTTCTACTCCGCCGTATCGTATGGCTCCGCCAGAGTTGAAGGAGTTGAAGGATCAGTTGCAGGATTTGTTGGATAAAGGCTTCATTAGGCCTAGTGTTTCTCCTTGGGATGCTCCAGTATTGTTTGTCAAGAAGAAATATGACTCGATGAGGATGTGTATTGACTATCGGCAGTTGAACAAGGTTACTATTAAGAACAAGTACCCTTTGTCGAGGATTGATGATTTATTCGACCAGCTTCAGGGTGCTTCAGTGTTTTCCAATATTGACTTGAGGTCTAGTTACCATTAGCTGAGGATTAGGGCGTCTGATGTCCCTAAGACAGCCTTTCGCACCCGTTATGGGCATTATGAGTTCTTGGTGATGTCATTTAGGCTGAAAAATGCCCCCGCTGCTTTTATGGAGTTGATGAACCGAGTGTTCAGGCCTTATTTGGACTTGTTCGTTATTATTTTCATTGATGATATATTGATATACTCTCGCAACCGAGAGGAGCATGAGCAACACCTTAGAGTCCTCCTCCAGACTTTGAGGGATAGTCTGTTGTATGCCATGTTTTCCAAGTGTGAGTTCTGGTTGAGTTCAGTTGCATTTCTAGGCCATGGTTGCACGCTGCAATGGGTCTTATGGCTATATGTGGATCGGGATGCACGCCGCAGCAAGTACTGTACAGTGCTGAGTGATAGAGTGTATAGAGTATTGAGCATGGGGAGAGAGAATGTGAAACGATGAGATTGAGTACTCTGAGAGTGTGGGAACATGATTTAATCACTGAGATACATTGCATTTGACATGCGTAGTTGAGATACATGCTTAGAGATGCATTTTCTTCTGCTACCTGGTTTTGGTGCCATTCATGATTTTACCTGTATCTTGACATATAGGCATAAAGATGTACTTTCCTCACGCTATCTGAAAATGAAACATCCTATTTATTGTTGAAAGGATTTTTGGGAAAAATCACAGTTTTCAAACTAACTCATATTTTTTGGCAACTTCGGTAAAAGATTCGGGTTTTCACTGAGATACTTGAAAAGCATGCCTATTTTTTGGAACTATGAACGAGCTGAGCATTCTATTTCTGAGATACTTCCTTTATTGCTTGCATTATGTTTCTATGAACTATTGTTGGCTATTGGTGTCGAACCCAACCTTTGTTCCAGCTCGTTATTACTTTCAACCTAAGGTTAGGTTTGTTACTTGTTGAGTACATGGGGTCTGTTGTACTAATACTACACTTTTGCACCTTGCGTGCAGATGTTGGATGTCGATGTTGTTGCATACAGCGGGAGCTGGATCGGAAGTTGTACCTTCGTTGAGTCATAGCTGCCTCTTGTTCTTGGTAGTTTTAGAATTATTAATCGGTCTATGTATTATTCCGACAGATGATGTATTTTTATTTCACACCAGCGTTGTAAAGTCTAATCTTAGAAGCTCATAATTTATACTACCAGTCCTTGGGAAAATTCTTGTATTAAACAGTTGTATCATCATTTCTTCTCTTAGCAAGACTTATCAGTTGTTAATTGGTTTACCTAGCGGGTTGGGTTAGGCGTCATCATGACTTGTTGGATTTTGGGTCGTGACAAGCTGGTATCAGAGCTCTAGGTTCATAGGTTCTACCAGTCATGAGAAAGTGTCTAGTAGAGTCTTGCGGAACGGTATGATGACGTCCATACCTATATTCGAGAGGCTACGAGACATTTAGGATAAACTTCCCATCTTTCTTTCCTTATCGTGTGACATTGATTGAGATTGAAGCATAACTTTTTGAATTCTTTCCACGCATTCATATGCGCATGTGAGCGCTCAGTATCTGCTATGCATCGACAGCTTGTGATTACATGGATGAAGTGCGATATGTGATTTGATGATGGGCCAGTCTGGAGGACTTGAGGTCGGGTTTTGACTGTAGCTTGGGAACGGGGATTTTGATTGTGTGAGCACGTGCTTTTGGGCTTATATGTCCGATAGTGCCCCTATGAGTAGAATTTATGACTCGATGAGTGGCTAGGTGGCTATATGAGGAGTATGATGTGACTGTGGGATGTGTTCATATAGTTTGAATGTGACGAGGGGTGGGGGGTTCTTGGGATGTGAAATAGACTATTGGGTGTTTGATTTTGTTTTGGATGTGGCGTATTGTCTCGAGTTAGTCTATTGAGGGATCTTTCATTTTGCTTAATTGTGGAGTGAAGTAGATTTTCATGTCTTATTATGAGTTCAGACTCAGGAAGGTTAAGTAGTTGCGTAGTAGTTGTGGCGGTGGAAGGATATAAAGAGATGGCAGTTTGAGGCTAAGCTTGTGGGTTATAACTTGCGAGGTAATATACGGATGTTTCATTTTTATGATGTTGTGTGGAGGCTTTATTTTCTACCAATGGGTTATGTTTGTGTGATTTGAGTTTGGATCGGTCGTAATAGTTGACCTGACCGTCACGGGGATGAATGCGAGATTTGCAGATGATTTGAAGTATTAGATGGTTTGTGTTACATGAGTTTATGAAGGATTTAGTTGAACCTCACGGCGGTATTATAACACTAATAGAGTCTGGGCATTGTGAGTTATTGTGTGTTTTGATCCATGGCTTTGGGCCAAGTGGGGGAGTCCGGTATCAACGATTTGATTGCATAGTTATGTGTTGTCTCAGTTTCAATCTGAGGCATACTTGTGGATCGGTTATAGCTTGCAGATGTTAGTTTTGAGGATGACTTAAGCAAGGGAATTTCTGGATGCATGATTTAATGCACTTTATAGGTATATGGGAAACATTGAATGATTGAGTTGTTATTCGTAAAAGATGTAGTTTGCATGGAGTAGGATTCACTCGGTTTCTTAGAGTTGTGGATTTCTTCTTTGGGTGTTATCGTGCTAATGGGGCACATATTGTCCGGCCCGTTTGATAGGAGAAATTGATATTTGAGCAGAGTGGATGACTCTCGAGAAGGTTCTAATGAATTCAATATTTTTATGTAGCAATTGAGAATTTTTCGGATTTTTATATGGCTAGAATTTGAGAAGAGTTGGATGGAGTCGAGACTTGTGGCATTTTTATATCATTGTGGATTATACACTTCAGTCAAGGAAGGTGAAGAAAACGACTTTATATTTTCAGAAGGTCTCTTCAAAGTGGGTGTCTTGGTTATGGTACTTGTGGGGTGCTTACAACGGCTTACGGGCTCTTAGGGCGGTGTGATTTTATTCTAGGATCTCATGGGGTGAGTTTTTGTTAAGGATCTTGGTGTTATGGCAAGGAGAAGTGTCAACTTGAGGGTAATTCAGAAGGAACACACAGAAATATGGCAGCTTGGTAGTAGATAGCAATGGTATGCTCGGTTCTTTTGGTTCTTACGACGTGGCAAGCCTTTATAGGTGTTTTGTGGCAATGCTCTTGGGTTTTGGCGACCCGCGTGGCTTGGTGGAGTTAGAGAGATTCAGATATGATGGTTTGGTTATGTGCAAATGGATTTCCAAAGAGTTCTCAATGATTTCTATCACGGTTCGAGGTGGATATTTTCCTACCGGCATGAGAAGCATGTTGAGTATTGTGATTTCTACTGGATGGGATCAACTGGAAGGTTTCTGACTGATTGGATATGTATTTTACTTGTGACTCAGAGTTGATTATGAGATTCTCGTAATTTTCATATGATGGCATGATAATGGTGGTGTGTTGTGGGGGATTAAGGTTTGCATGTGCAAGGTCAAAGTTAGTTTTGAAGGGAAGATCATAAATTCTTAGACGGCATGGACGGTTTCCTATGTTTATATGGATGCTAAAACTGCTTGGTAATTCCTGAGAAGGGTGCCCATTTCAGAAGGCGCACTGCGCGTTGACTTATAGATACTCCATTGGTATTGCGATATTCGCTTGGTTGATCGACTGTTGATATTCAGATTTTTCTATGTCATACGAAAGAATTATAGAAGTATTCCTCGTGGGATGATCGTGTATGAGAGGTGTTAGCCATTCGGGCGATGAAGTTGGGATCAGATATGGTGATTCGTGTGTTCTATAGATTTGGAGACTGGGAATTCTTAGAAGCAGGTTGTTTCGTGGTTGCGCACTATGAATATGCAGCCAAAGCTAGCCAGATTGTAGTATGTGTTTTAGTTAGGTCATTGTGGACCTTCAGAGGGTTAATTATCTATTTGTGGATGACCAGAGTTGATTTGGGGCCCATTGGTAGGCCTAATGAGGATGTGTATTCTGCACCGGGTCAGATTGGTTGTCTCTGTACTGCTATTATTGAGGGTTGTTCCATTAGTTTAGAGTTGAGCTTATTCGTGTTCTAATATGTTCTATGTATTACCTTTCCATTCTATGAAGAGTTGTGATTCATTGGTTATATGCACACATGGTGCGGTTCTATTAAGGGCCTTATAGTAGAGTAGGAGCGAGATGGATATTAGGGTGTTGAATGATTGATTGTGTGTTTGATTATGTTCATTACGGACTATGGTATTGTGTTATTTGTTTCTCCATGGTTATGGACATGAACCTTGGGTACTTGATGTCGAATTGCGCGTGGTTATTGATTTTTATCATGGTGGCTTGAGGTATTTCAATGGACCGTTGTTTGGATGGGGCCACGCATTACAGCGGAGTTATGTTAAGATATGATCCTTTGTGTTAGATTCGTGTGTCTTGGTTCTACTAGGTAAGATGGGTTCGTAGCATTTCAATTGTGGTGGTACTTGTTGAACTTGCGGGATGGTTCTCTATTTTGAGTCATTTTCCATGATTGAGTACATTTGGATTGTTGCTTACTGGTGCACGAATTGCACGGCTTGTGGATTTAGGTTGTGTTGATGTGGCAAGTCACTAGAGTTGTTGTTTTTGATGAGATGAGGTCATTGGACCTGGAATAGATACTATCGGATTTGATTACAGCATGCATGGAGGATAATATCGGAAGCCGACTTAGAAATTGGCTATAGTCTTGTCAAAGGAGATGCAGTTCCATGACTTGTTTATTTGATAATTGGCTACGAGTTTTTGCGTGTTTCTTTCATCATCGGCAGTGTATGAATGTTTCAGAACGAGGTTTTGTTTGATATGAGGTTTATTACCAGTACCAGGTTAATTTGTAAACAACAACGGTGATTAGAAATTATTTCTATGAGTAATTACGTTATATGGTATGTCATGTGGTTACATCTTGGGTTATGGTTAGGGCTTGATACATCTTGTTCAGATTCGTACAATGTGTGAAAGCGAGATTCAGGTCTCGTAGGCAATTTTAGGTGTTGGAAATTGGATTCTAAGGTTTATAGGCTAGGTTCAATTAAGGACTTTTAGTTATGTTATGTCGTCAAACTTGTATGGATTAGGGTGACGTGGGATCACCACGGGTATGTGCATGGTAAGGTTACACGGTGATCTGACGGCTTAAGAACAACTCTGGGCACGTTCGAGGATGAACGTATGTTTAAGTGGGGGAGGATATAACGACCGGACCAGTCGTTTTGAGCATTTGCACTTAGCTTGGTAGTTTACGGCCATGAGTAGCTCTGTATGATGTATTATGACTTATGTGAATCGTCGGTTTTGGTTTTCAGGTTATTCGGAATTGATTAGGAAGAATGAATTTCATGATTTAAGCATTAAGTTGGAAGAGTTGACCAAGTCTGACTTTTGTGAATTTGACCCCAGAACAAAGTTTTGATGGTTCAGTTAGGTCTATATGGTGATTCTGGACTTGGGCGTATACCCAGATTTGCTTTTGGATATTTCTGGAAGGATTCGGCGCTAAATGGAAAAAGTTGGAAATTTGAAGGTTCGGAAATTTCATAAGTTTGATTGGGAGTTGACTTTGATGATATCGTGTTCGAATTGTGGTTTCAAGAATTTGAATAGCTTCGTTAGGTCATTTGTGACTTGTGTGCAAAATTTGGGTTCATTCCGAATGGATTTGACATGTTTCGGCGTGAGTTTTGGAAGTTGAAAGTTCATTCTAGTTCAAATTGAGGTGCGATTTGTTATTTCGATACTGTTATGTGTGATTTGAGGCCTCGAGTAAGTTCGTGTTATGTTATGGGACTTGTTGGTATGTTCGGACGGGCTCCCAAGGGGCTCGGGTGAGTTTTGGATAGCTTTGGGTTGTGTTACGCTTGTTTTTTATGTTTCGACGTTGTTTCTTCAAGTATAAATGGTACAATATTAAGAAAATGGGTTCTAATTCTGTTTTAATTGAAGAATTAGATGTGTATCGTAATTATGGAGTCATAGCAAAAAGAATCGTCAAATTTGGACATTGCATGAGGGAGTTATGCTCACTTTAGTGTCGGAGAAGAGAGCTGGTGCTGGTGCTTCGCAGATGCGAAGTTTGGTCCGCATCTGCGCCCCCACAGGTACAAAAAATGGTCCGCAAAAGCAAAAATGACAGCTGTAAATGCACAGGTGCAGAGTTTTTGTCGCATAAGCGAAAATCCCCAAGTATAAAAAATCAAAATGCATTCTTTTGGTATTTTGAGCATATCTTGAGTTCTAGAGCTCCGATTTAGCTGATTTTTGAGGCGTTCTTCACGTCTTTTCGTGGGGGTCAGTATCAAATATAATTTTTGTATTTTAATATGGTTACAGAAGTGATCGGAGAAATGGAGGTTTTTATAAGAACTTTTCTAAAGCGAATAATTGAGTTTTGAACATCGATTCAGAGTCAGATTTGGATGAAATTAGTATGGTTGGACTCATAATTTAATGGGTTGTCGGATTTTGTGAGTTTCATCGGGTCTGGGTTTTATATTTTGGTCGATTTTGGGCTTTTGATTAAAGTTTCGATCTTTATCAACTGGGTTTGTTTCCATTGGCGTTAATTGACATATTTGAGTTGCTTTTGGTTGGTTTCGAGCCATTCGGAGGTCAATACGCGAAATATGGCATTTTGGAGCATCGCTTGGCTTGATCGGTATTGGAATTGGCTGGTTCGAGGTAAGTAACACTCCTAAACTTGGTGTTGAGGGTATGAAACCCTGAATTACGTGTTATGTGTTTTATGTTGAGGTGACGCACATGCTAGGTGACAGGCACGTGGGTGTGGACCGTGTAAGTTATGACTCTGTTATTTCTGTGGTACTGTGTAGTTACCTGATCTTATCTGGAACCATAAAATCTCTACGTACTAAAGTAATTGAGCTATCAATCGTGCTAGAGATCATGTTTAGGCTATATGCTGGTACTGTTGGGACCTATAGTTGTCGTTTATTTCTGTAGACTTATCGAATTCATTGAAATTTCATACTCAGTCATATTCATTCAATACATAGCATATCTTAGTCTCTGTTATTATTTATTGATACATCATATCATCATTTTCTGTAACGACCCGACCAGTCGTTTTGAGCTCTAGCGCGTCGTTCAGCGGTTTGAGGCCATGAGCAGCTTCGTTTCAGGTATTATGACTTGCAGGTGTGGTTGGAATTGAATTTCGGAAAGTTTAGAGTTGGTTTGGAAAGAAAAATTCTCATTTCAGAAGCCTTAAGTTGGAGAAATTGACTAAGATTGGAATCTTGAGTACACGACCTCCAAATCAGGATTTGAAGGTTCCAGCAAGTTCGTATGATGATTTCGAACTTGGGCGTATGTTCAGATCAAGTTTTGGATAACTCGGGAGTGTTTCTGCGTATATTATGGAAGATAGCATTGTAGAAGAATTTCATAAATTTGGGTTGTAAGGCATTTCATAATTATTGATGTTCGTTTGGGATTTTGAGCCTAGGAATAGCTTCGTATGGTGATTCTAGAGTTGGGAGCGCAATCGGAAGTGAATTTGGATGCCCGTAGGTCATTTTGAAGTCATTTGGCTAAAGATAGAAATTTGAAGATTTTTGAGAAATCCGACTGGAAGTGGAAATTTTTATATCAAGGTCGGAATGCGATTCCGAAAGTTGGAAAAGGTCCGTAATGTCGAATATGACTTGTGTGCAAAATTTGAGGTCAATCGGACGCGAATTGATAGGTTTCGGCATCGAGTGTGGAAGTTTGAAATTTTAAAGTTCATAAAGCTTGAGTTTGAGTGTGATTCATGATTTTGGCATTATTTAATGTGGTTTGAGGCCTCGAGAAAGTCTGTGGGATGTTATGGTACTGAGTCGTGTGATTTGGACGGGGTCCCGAGGACCTCGGGTGTGTTTCGGAGCAATTTCAAACCATTTCTTCTCTGCCTTGCTGCTGCTATCTTCTGGTGTATCTGGTGTGCTATGCGATCGCGATCCCTTGTGTGCGATCGCATAGAAGGAAATTTGAGGGCTGCTGTTTTGGCTTGTGCGTTCACGGAGAAGGGGGTGCGAACACGGTGGCTTGGGTTGTGATCTCTACGCGAACGCGAGGTCAGGTGTGCGAACGCGTAGAGGAAAGGGGAGCTGGGGGCCTGAGGGCCATTTGGCCTATGCGAACGCGGGGAGGGGACCGCGAACGAGGAGTGTTGGCTCGAGGAAGCTATGCGAACGCATTTGAGGGTATGCGAACGCAGAGAGTAATTGGGGCCTGGGCAGATTAATTTATATGCGAAATGTTGGCCATTTCCTTTATTTGTTTCATGGATGTGGGCGATTTTGAGGAGCTTCAAGAGGGGTTTTCATCAAGAATCACTAGGTAAGTAATTTATTCATGTTTTTACAGTTAAATACGATTATATGCATGGAATTAGACATGGGAATTGGTAGGGAATTGGGAAATATTAAAGAAACCTAGAATTTGGTAATTTGGATTTTTAGCCACGAATTTTAACATGGAATTTAGAGTAAATTGTATATTTGAACTAATAAAGTTATGGGTAGAATTTATATTTGAGAAATTTCGGATTCCGGGCACGTGGGCTCGAGGGCATTTTGATCATTTCACTGAGCGGAGTTGGGAAATTATATAATTCGGAGTTGTTGCAAATATTAGAGTATATTTTCATTGGTTTGTCGGTGTTTGGATAGTTTCGGAGCGTTGTGCAACGATTTGAGTCATTGGAAGGGCTTGGAGGCCGGTTATGGAATTCCGAAGTGAGGTAAGTCTCCTTTCTAACTTTGTGAGGGGGAATTGTCCCCCTAGGTGAACTAATTTAGCATGTGTTACTATCTGGGGGGGCTACGTACACACGAGGTGACGGGAGTCCGTGCGTAGCTACTATTATCCCATGTCCGGGTAGCCTAGGACCTAATAGCATGCCTTACCTGTTGTACCTGTGATCTTGTCTGTAACATTAGACTGCTAACATAATCGAAACTTTAATTGAATGACTAAGGAAGATTAGAGTTTATTTTCTTAATCATCTAAAGAGAGAATTGATTTCCTTCACGGGAAATTGTATTTCCGGATAAGGTTATATTATTAAACAGTATAAAAACTTGGCAAATGAATTTCGAGAAAGGATTTAAATAATATTTTTGTGGTTTGTAAAAGAGAAATCTGTCATTTACTTGAGTATTTATTTTCCCGACGTATTCGGGGTGGATTGTTGATTGTTTCTCTACATGTGACCGCTTCGCAATTTACATTCCGCGAGTGGAGTGTTATTTCCCCCACTCTCATGGGAGCGGGATGTACGCCACGGCGGATTGAAAGATGCACTTATGGTACGGGTCGTTCGATCCTCGGCAGTGCATAGATATGAGTACTATATTGAGAGGTGCACTTATGGGACAGGCCGTTCGATCCTCGGCAGTGCACAGAGAGGATTATTATATTGAGAGATGCACTTTTGGTACGGGTCGTTCGATCCTCGGCAGGGCACAGAGATGATTATTAGGATGGCTCGGGCCGTTGTTCTTATCCCGTATGCGCATGCTAAATGGTTAAATGTTTTTCATGGATTTTTGGAGTGATAACATATTTGGGGGAAAATAAAGAAGTAATTGTTTAATTAAGACATTTGGGGGAAAATAAGGAAGCAGTAACTGTTTATTTACTTCCAGTATTTACTTGGATTTCAGTGCCTTATATATTTACTACTTTACTACCTTTACATGCCTACCGTGTTCATCATATGCTGTTAAATTAAGTTGTTGGACCTGAGTAAGTGTCTAATTCGACCTCTCATCACTTCCTCTCTGAGGTTAGGCGGGCGACTTACTGAGTACACATTATTTTTGTACTCATGCTACACTTGATGTGCATTTTTATTGCACGGGTACTTTCATAGTGACATGGCTGGTTTGGAGACTTAGGCGAGCTGCACAATCCGGAGGCGATCCGCAGCTGACAGAGTCTCCCTCATACTGTATTTATTTTCATTTTAAATTTCTTGTCCAATTTGTATTTCGGACAAGCTTTGTGCTGATTGTATAAATTCTTAGAAAATTGCTCATGTACTTGTGACACCGGGTTCTGGGATGTGTTGGGATATATTTTCTAAAATAGGATATTCAAACCATTTTTTTACTTAACAGATTTTATTTAATTAATATGTTATAAAGTGAAAGGAAATGGTTTTTCATAAATGTGAAAACAGGAATTTATTTCGACTATTTAATGATTGGCTTGCCTGACGGTAGTGTCCGGCGCCATCACGACCGTTGTAAATTTTGGGTCGTGACAACATGATATCAGAGTGCTAAGTTTCCTTAGGTCTCACGAGTCATGATAAATTCTAGTAGAGTCTTGCGGATCGGAACGGAGACGTCTGTACTTATCTTCGAGAGGTTACAGGGATCTTAGGAGTACTTCCCTTCTTGATTCCTCATCGTGCGATTCGATTCCTTTTGGGGCTTAGGCCTATGCTTATTCCTACTCAATCTTACGCGTCGCGGAGCGCTTGCTATGAATCAGGAATTTGAGGAATGGATATGGTGCTACGGATATGGTGCGAGATGTTTCCCATGTGTAGATGGATGGGGCTGTTGTTGTTGCCTTGCAGAAGAATATTATGTTGTTTCAGCTCGGTCGCTGTGTTTTTGAGAACTTTGAGGCGATGCCCAGGTTGTTATAATGGTTACGATTGGTTATCGCGCGATGTCGATATGATGGTAGAACGCTTGCCCATATGTTGAGTCCTGATGAATGGTTTGAAGGGAGGTCTTCTCAGAGTGTGATTTCGAGATTTCAGTATTTAGATTCCGGCGGAAGGAAGGCAATTGATCTATAGATGGCGAGGTTTTGAATGGATAAAGTAGTAAGGCTTGGTGTTTTCAAGTAAGGTGGAGTATTCACCTGTGACGTATTATCGTCGTCCTTGATTGAACGGAATGTGTTAAGTTCGTCAGTGCCATGGTTTCTTCGGGTGCCTGGGGCCAGAGTACGGTGAAGGAGTATTGAAGAATATGGTTGGCAGAGAATGATATTAAATTGAGGCTAGGCGGTGGTTCCATTTCTAGGAGGCCGGGTGTAGGAAGCGAAAGTCGAGCAGTCGCAAAGTGGGGGAGTCCCACCATCTACAGTTGGGTTGCAGGATTATGTTATCATAGTGTTGCGGATTGTCGGCGTGTTGGAAAGTTATTATAGCTAAGGGAAAGGAGTAAAATGGTGATTGTGCGTGGGATTTGATGAATGTGTGCAAAAGTTGGCCTTGTCAGACCAGGGTTAGGCTTTGGAAGATTCAGAATTTTGCTTAAGGCATAGGTGGGTTGTCAGGATAGTGACTCGGTCACGTGTTTCATTGAACAGGGTGTTCATGTTCTAGGAGATCCTTGGAGTTGATTGTATTCGGGACCAGTCAGAGTGGGTGACTCTCAATAGCGGTCCTAGTGAATTCAAAGTTAAGAATGCGGCATTTAAGGGTTTCAGGAAGTAGTATGATCGAGGATGGAGCTTATGCAGCGTAATTCCTAATAAAAGGAAATGGTTGGGGTTCTATGATATGTGTCAACATGCAGGATAGTATTGGCGGAGTGAGAGAAATAAAATCCGAATTGTAGGAAGATTATCAGGAGGGTATGAGACGGGTTGCGGGATTTAGGCAGCATAATCTCGTGAATCAAGTCACTCGGGATGAGTGAGGGTTGAGTTTGTTGTGGGTTGAAGGAAGTTGCTATTATTCCTGAGGCAATTGAAGATGATTAAAAGAAGACAGATTGAATAGCCATGGTTGAAATGGCACCTTTACGGCAGTGATCAGTTCCTTCGATGTGATTAAGTTATGCATATGGTTTGTGCCGGTGTGCGAGTCATGGCAGCCATCGAAATAGATTTTATTTGGAAGCATTCGAGTATTATGGCATATCTGGTGTAGGCGGATCACGGAAGGGTTATGGTGGTTCAGACCACTACTTAAGGATTTGCATGTATTGTGATTTGTGGGAATTTACTCGTGCGTTGTGGCTGTTCTCTTGAATTGAGGTGAGTAAAAGGTTTCTATATGATGAAGTGTTCACCCTATTAGTGGTTCAGAATTTATGATGGAATTCTTGCACTAACTCATATTGGCAGGTTAGGTGTGGTAAGCAGTATGTAACTAGGAGTAAGAATCGAGATTGCGATTCGATGTTGACAAGGATGTCATGAGATTGGATGAGCAAGTAACAGTGATTTGAAATTTCAGAGTAAGTTAGTGTTATCTTCAGTGTCACTTGAGATCGATATTCGGTGGAAGATGTAACGACCCGATCAGTCGTTTTGAGCTCTAGTGCGTCGTTCATCGGCTTGAAGTCGTGAGCATCTCCATTTCAGGTATTATGACCCGTGGACGTGGTCGGAATTGAATTTCGGGAAGTTTAGAGTTGATTTGGAAAGAAAATTCTCATTTCAAAAGCCTTAAGTTGGAAGAATCAACTAAGATTGGAATTTAGAATAAACGACCTCCGAATAAGGATTTGTTCCTGCAGGTTCGTATGATGATTTCGGACTTGGGCGTATGTCCGGCTCGGGGTTTGGATAACCCGGGAGCGTTTCGGTGCATATTGTGGAAGTTAGCATTTTAGAAGAATTTCATAGATTTGGGCTTGACGTGAATTTCAGAGTTATTGATGTCCGTTTAGGATTTCGAGTCAGGGAATAGCTTCGTATGGTGAATTTGGAGTTGGGAGCGCGATCGGAAGTGAATTTGGATGTCTGTAGGTCATTTTGAAGTCATTTGGCTAAAGATAGAAATTTGAAGGTTTTTGAGAAATCTGACCGGAAGTGGAAGTTTTGATATCGAGGTCGGAATGCGATTCCGGAATTTGGATCAGGTCTGTAATGTTGAATATGACTTGTGCGCAAAATTTGAGGTCAATTGAACGTGATTTGATTGGTTTTGGCATCGGATGTAGAAGTTGGAAATTTCTAAGTTCATAAAGTTAGGATTTGAGTGCGATTTGTGGTTTCGATGTTGTTTGATGTGATTTGAGGCCTCGAGCAAGTCAGCATTATGTTTTGGAACAGGTTGGTATGATTGGACGGGGTCCCGGGGGGCCTCGCGTGGATTTCGGGTTGTTAACAGATCAATATTTGAAGTTGAAGAAAGCTGAAGGTTTCTGTCATCTGGTGTGATCCGCACCTACGAGGCTTTGGCCATAGGTGCGGAGCCGCAGGTGTGGCTAAGGGCACTGCAGGTGCGGCTAAGGGCGTCGTAGGTGCGAAATTGGGCTGCAGCCAAGGAGGCCACAGGTGCGGTAGATTTGGGTGCACTTGCGGAAGCGCAAGTGCGATAAGGGGGCCGTAGGTGCGGAAATAGGCCTTCGCAGATTGCTTTTAAGCGAGAATTGAGTCATTTCTCCATCTATTTTCACATGCTATGGGAAATTTGGAGGAGCTTCAAGGAGAGGATTTCGTCAAGGATCGCAAGGTAAGTAATTTCTTCACGTTTTTGAATTTAATACAAGATTATTACATAGATTTGGTAGGGGAAATTGAGGAAAATTTGGAAAATCTTAAAGAAACCTAGAAAATGGTAATTTGGAGTTTTAGCCACGAATTGAGCATGAATATTTGAGTAAATTGTATATTTGAGTTAGTAAGGCTATGGGTAGTATATACCTTCAAAAATTTTGGATTTACGGGCACGTGGGTCCGAGGGCATTTTGGTCATTTCATTGAGCAGGGTTGGGAAAGTATATAATTTGAATTTGTTGTGAATATTAGGATGAATTTTCATTGCTTTGCCGTTATGTGGTAGTTTCGGAGTGTTGTGCGTCCGTTGTAGTCGTCGGAAGGGCTTGGAAGCCAGTATNTTGTCTGTGATATTAGACTGCTAATATAATCGAAATTTTTATTTAATGACTAAGGAGGATTAGAGTTTATTTTCTAAATCATCTAAAAAGAGAATTTATTTCCTTCGCGGGCAATTGTATTTCCGAATAAGGTTGTGTTATTAAACGTTATATAAACTCGGCAAGTGAATTTCGGAAAAGGAATTTAAATACTATTTGTGTTTTTTAAAAGAGATATTGGTCATTTACTTGAGTATTTGTATTCCCGATGTATTCGGGGTGGATTTGTTGATTGTGCATGTCTGCATGTGACCGCTTCGCAATTTACATTCCGCGAGTGGAGTGTTATTTCCCCCACTCTCATGGGAGCGAGTCCTATGCCACGACGGATTTAAAATGCACTTTTGGTACGGGCCGTTCGATCCTCGGCACTGCATAGATATGAGTACTATATTGAGAGGTGCACTTATGGGACAGGCCATTCGATCCTCGGCAGTGCACAAAGAGGATTATTATATTGAGAGATGCACTTTTGGTACGGGCCGTTCGATCCTCGGCTGTGCATAGACATGAGTGTTTTATTGAGAGGTGCACTTTTGGCACGGGTCGTTCGATCCTCGGCAGTGCACAAAGAGGATTATTATATTGAGAGATGCACTTTTGGTACGGGCCGTTCGATCCTCGGCTGTGCATAGACATGAGTGTTTTATTGAGAGGTGCACTTTTGGCACGGGTCGTTCGATCCTCGGCAGTGCACAGAGTTGATTATTATAATGGCTCAGGTCGGTTGTCCTTATCCCGTATGCGCATGCTAAATTCTTAAATGTTTTCTTCATGATTTTTGAACTAATAATATATTTGGGGGAAAATAAAGAAGAAATTGTGAATTTATGATATTTTGGGGAAAACAAAGAGGAAATTGTTTATTTAATATATTTTGGAAAATGATGAGAAAGTGGTGACTGTTTGTTTATTTCCAGCACTTACTTGGATTTTAGTGCCTTCTATATATGCTGCTTTACTACCTTTACATGCCTATTGTGTTCATCTTACACTGTTAATTAATTTGATGGCCCTTAGTGAGTGTCTAATTCGACCTCTCGTCACTACACCTCTGAGGTTAGACGGGTGACTTACTGAGTACACGTTGTTTTTGTACTCATGCTACACTTGTTGTGCATTTTATTGCACATGTACTTTCATAGCAATGTGGAGGATTCGGAGACTTAGGCGAGCTGCATCATCCGGAGGTGATCCGCAGCTGACAGAGTCTCTCTCTTGTATGTACTTATTGCATTTGTATTTTAAATTTCCTCATCCAATTTCTACTTCGGACAGGCTTTGTAATGATTGTATAAATTCTTAGAAATAGCTCATGTACTTGTGGCACCGGGTTCTGGGATGTGTTGGGATATATTTGCTAAACTGTAGTATTCAAACCATTGTTTTTAATTAACAGACTTTTATTTGGTTAATATGTAATAAAGTGAAAGAAAATGTTTTCATAAATGTTAAAACCGGAAATTTATTCAATTAATTAATGATTTGGCTTGCCTGACATTGATGTCTGGCGCCATCACGGCCTTATGGATTTTGGGTCGTGACAGAAGAGGCTTTGTACCCTGGTCATGGGTTCCTGATGTGTTGAGTAGTATTAGTGTGGTTGGTGATGCGGATGTGCAGATTTGTTACCTGGTGTGGAAAGTCGTGGGAGCGTAACCACGAGAAGATTGTACAAGTGTGACATGTAGTCACTTAATGGATTAAATATTTGGGCTGAGTACAAAGAAGTGCAATATTGCTTATTTGAGAATTTATGCCTGGAAGGCGTTCAGTTCATTTGGTTGTGGATTGTGGGGTGTTTGTCTCGGCTATGATCGTTGTTCTTGTGTGTTATGAGAGAAAGTCGGTTAATATGGACCCAGGTAAGGCTATTGGCCTAGTTTGGTGCGAGCAAGGTAGACTCGATGCTTGCAGATGGATTTAAATATGATTATGGGCTTCATGTGAGGCAGATATGTTCATTTCAGAAGAGCGTTTTTTCATGAAAAGGTATTAGAACAGCAGATGTTGTTCCGTCTTCGTCAAATTCATGCGATATTATGATTGTGTCGTGTGAGTTGTGAAACGGCTTGATAATTTCTTATGTGTTGAGGTCCCGCATAGTGGGGATGTTGTGTGAGAAGGATAGCTCTTGAGATCCAGAGTGTGTGTGTGTATATATATATATATCGCACCTCAGTTGTGCTTCAGTTTTGTAGCCTACGACTTTATCAGTCTCCCCAGGATGGTATTATGCACTTAGCGTGCTTATGATCGATATTCAGTAGTTTGTAATAGTGAGCAAATCAGCTCCGTATATATCTTCTTATGTATATTTTATGTGTGGATCGGGTGGCACGCCGCCACGGGTATGTTATTTGGATCGAGTTGCATGCCGCAACAGTGTGATGATGAGTAAGGTTCCTATATTTATTTTCTTATGTTTTACTTTCTATTTTCTAAGGGGGTTCATAATAAGTTTCCTGATTAGAATAGTCCCTTCCTGAGTCGTTTCTTATTTATCATGTTCGAGTTATGGCCTATTAGCGCGATGTGGTATCATGTGAGGCTGTTGGTCATGGTTGGGGTGAATTATTGTCTAAGCAGTTCATACTGGGTGAGACGAGATTATTTGATCAGGGACCAGTGCGATAAGGTTATGTGAAGTGTATATTAAAGAACAAATACCATTATTTGGTTCGTAATGAGGTGATGATTCTAGTCAAGAGGAGATATTCAATGATTTGTTAACTCTGCAGTTGGGTATGAATTTCTACACACCTCCTCCGTTGTGGTGGTATCGTTAGCATTATAGCAGGATGTACGTATATATATCATGAGGTGCATTGGGAGCATCAGTTTCGTGGAATTTTGGCTATTAAGGTTCAGGGAGTGTCATTGTGGTCAGGTGATGAATTATGCAATGCATGGTGCTAATTCAGCAAAGGTATGCAGTCATATTCTGGTATGTCCTGTGGTACTTGATACGGTGTTTATATATTGGAACTAGGCCTGGCAGAGAAATTTCAAGTGTTGGAACTGGATTCTGAGCTTATTATATGGATAAAAGAAGAAATCTTCAGATTTGATCAAGTTAATATATTCAACTGGGTTGTGGTAGCACGGGTAGGTGTTCGGGGTGTTAAACAGTGATTTCAGATAACTCCAAAGCAGTTCTTAGCATATTCGAGGACGAACGTCTGTTTAAGTGGGGGAGAATATAACGACCCAACCAGTCGTTTTGAGCTCTAGCGCGTCGTTTAGTAGTTTGAGGCCGTGAGCAGCTTCGTTTCAAGTATTATGACTTGCAGGTGTGGTCGGAATTGAATTTCGGGAAGTTTAGAGTTGGTTTGGAAAGAAAATTCTCATTTCAGAAGCCTTAAGTTGGAGAAATTGACTAAGACTGGAATCTTGAGTAAACGACCTCCGAATCAGGATTTGAAGGATCCAGCAGGTTCGTATGATGATTTCGGACTTGGGCGTATGTGCGCATCGGGTTTTGGATAACCCGGGAGAGTTTCGGCGTATATTATGGAAGATAGCATTGTAGAAGAATTTCATAAATTTGGGCTATAAGGCATTTTAGAGTTATTGATGTCCGTTTGAGATTCCGAGCCTGGAATAGCTTCGTATGGTGATTCTGGAGTTGGGAGCGCGATCGAAACTGAATTTGGATGTCCGTAGGTCATTTTGAAGTCATTTGGCTAAAGATAGAAATTTGAAGATTTTTGAGAAATCCGACCGGAAGTGGAAATTGTGATATCAAGGTCGGAATGCGATTCCGGAAGATTGAACAGGTCCGTAATATCGAATATGACTTGTGTGCAAAATTTGAGGTCAATCGGACGTGAATTGATAGGTTTCGGCATCGGATGTGGAAGTTTGAAATTTCAAAGTTCATAAAGTTTGAGTTTGAGTGCGATTCGTGATTTTGGCGTTGTTTGATGTGGTTTGAGGCCTCGAGCAAGTCCGTAGGATGTTATGGGACTAAGTCGTGTGATTTGGACGGGGTCCCGGGGGCCTCGGGTGTGTTTCAGAGCAATTTCGAATCATTTTTTCTCTGCCTTGATGTTGCTGCCTTCTCGTGTATCTGGTGTTCTATGCGATCGCGGTCCCTTGTGTGTGATCGCATAGAAGGAAATTTGAGAGCAGCTGATTTGGCTTGTGCGTTTGCGGAGAAGGGAGTGCGAACGTGGTGGCTTGGGTTGTGATCTTTACGCGAACGCGGGGTCAGGTGTGCGAACGCGTAAAGGAAAGGGGAGTTGGGGGCCTGGGGTCCCTTTGGCCTATGCGAATGCAGGGAGGGGACCGCGAACGCGGAGTGTTGGCTCGAGGAAGCTATGCGAATGCATTCGAGGGTATGCGAACGCAGAGAGTAAATTGGGGCCTGGGCAGATTAATTTATATGCGAAATGTTGGCCATTTCCTTCATTTGTTTCATGGATGTGGGCTGTTTTGATGAGCTTCAAGAAGGGTTTTCCATCAAGCATCACTAGGTAAGTAATTTCTTCATTTTTTTACAGTTAAATACGAGTATATGCATGGAATTAGACATGGGAATTGGTAGGAAATTGGGAAATCTTAAAGAAACCTAGAATTTGGTAATTTGGATTTTTAGCCACGAATTTGAGCATGGAATTTAGAGTAAATTGTATATTTGAACTTGTAAAGTTATGGGTATAATTTATCTTCGAGAAATTTTGGATTCCGGGCACGTGGGCCCGAGGGAATTTTGGTCATTTCACTGAGCGGAGTTGGGAAATTATATAATTTGGAATTGTTGCAAATATTAGAGTATATTTTCATTGGTTTGTCGTTGTTTGTATAGTTTCGGAGCGTTGTGCAACGATTTGAGTTATCGCAAGGGCTTGGAGGCCGGTTATGGAATTTCGGAGCGAGGTAAGTCTCCTTTCTAACTTTGTGAGGGGGAATTGTCCCCCTAGGTGAACTAATTAAGCATGTGTTACTAGGACCCACTAGCATGCCTTACATGTTGTACCTGTGATCTTGTCTGTAACATTAGACTGCTAACATAATCGGAACTTTAAATGAATGACTAAGGAAGATTAGAGTTTATTTTCTTAATCAGCTAAAGAGAGAATTGATTTTCTTCGCGGGAAATTGTATTTCCGGATAAGGTTATATTATTAAACAGTATAAAAACTTGGAAAATGAATTTCGAGAAAGGATTTAAATACTATTTTTGTGGTTTTTAAAAGAGAAATCTGTCATTTACTTGAGTATTTGTTTTCCCGACGTATTCGGGGTGGATTGTTGATTGTGCATGTCTGCATGTGGGCGCTTCGCAATTTACATTCTGCGAGCGTAGTGTTATTTCTCCCACTCTCATGGCAGCAGGTCGTACGCCACGGCGGATTGAAAGATGCACTTATGGTACGGGCCGTTCGATCCTCGGCAGTGCACAAATATGGTTATTTTTTTGAAAGATACATTATGGTTCGGGACGTTCGATCATCGACAGTGCATAGACATGATTATTTTATTTGAAAGGTGCACTTATGGTACGGGCCGTTCGATCCTCGGCAGTGCACAGAGATGGTTATTATGATGGCTCAGGCTGGTTGTCCTTATCCCTTATGCCCATGCTAAATAGTTATATGTTTTTCATGGATTTTTGGAGTGATAACATATTTGGGAGAAAATAAAGAAGTAATTGTTTAATTAAGACATTTGGGGGAAAACGATGAAGCAGTAACTGTTTATTTACTTCCAGTATTTACTTGGATTTCAGTGCCTTATATATTTGCTGCTTTACTATCTTTACATGCCTACCGTGTTCATCATATGCTGTTAAATTAAGTTGTTGGACCTTAGTAAATGTCTAATCCGACCTCTCGTCACTACCTCTCTGAGGTTAGGCGGGCGACTTACTGAGTACACGTTGTTTTGTACTCATGCTACACTTGTTGTGCATTTTTATTGCACATGTACTTTCATAGTGACATGACTTGTTTGGAGACTTAGGCGAACTGCACCATCTGGAGGCGATCTGCAGCTGACAGAGTCTCCCTCATACTGTATTTATTTTCATTTTAAATTCCTTGTACAATTTGTATTTCGGACAAGCTTTGTGCTGATTTTATAAATTCTTAGAAAATTGCTCATGTACTTGTGACACCGGGTTCTGGGATGTGTTGGGATATATTTGCTAAAATAGGATATTCAAACCATTTTTTTACTTAACAGATTTTATTTAGTTAATATGTAATAAAGTTAAAGGAAATGGTTTTTCATAAATGTTAAAATAGGAATTTATTTTGACTATTTAATAATTGGTTTGTCTGACGGTGGTGTCCGGCGCCATCACGACAGTTGTAGATTTTGGGTCGTGACATTTTCGAGCTAGTTTCATGATATTGTGAGGCCGCGAGAGAGAGATTGGAGAAATTGATGACTGAGTGAGGCCGAGGACCTGATTATGAGTGAAATTTATGGGATCAGGATGCACGCCGCATCGAGTTTTACTGATGTATGATAGCTCTTGGGCTGAAGGAGCCCCTCTGGAGTCTGCACACACCCTAGTGAGCGCAGTTGATTATATATATACATGTGGATCGGTTTGCACGCCGCAACGAGCCTTATGGCTATATATATGTGGATCGGGTTGCACGCCGTAACGGGCCTTATGGATATATGTGGATCAGGCTGCACGCCGCAGCAAGTATTGTACTATGTTGAGTGATTGAGTGTGCTGAGTATTGAGCATGGTGAGAGAGAATGCGAGATAGTGAGATTGAGTACTCTGAGATTGTGTGTACATGAGTTCATCACTGAGATACAATGCATTTGACATGCGTACTTGAGATACATGCTTAGAGATGCATTTTCTTCTGCTACTCAATTTTGGTGTCATTCATGATTTTACATGTATCTTGACATGTAGGCATAGAGATGTACTTTCCTCACGCTATCTGAAAATGAAACATCCTATTTATTGTTGAAAGGATTTTTGGGGAAAATCACAGTTTTCAAGCTTACTCGTATTTTTTGGCAATTTCGGGAAAGATATGGGTTTTCACTGAGATACTTGAAAATCATCCCTATTTTCTGGAACTATGAACAAGCTGAGCATTCTATTTCTGAGATACTTCTTTTATTACTTGCATTATATTGTTATGAACTATTGTTGGCTATTGGTATCGGACCCGGCCTTTGTTCCAGCTCGTCACTACTTTCAACTTAATGTTAGGTTTGTTACTTGTTGAGTACATGAGATCGGTTGTACTCATACTACACTTCTGCACCTTGCGTGAAAATGTTGGATGTCGATGTTGCTGCGTATGGCGGGAGCTGGATCGGAAGTTGTACCTGCATTCGAGTCACAACTGCCTCTTGTTCTTGGTAGTTTTAGAATTATTAATCTGTCTATGTATTATTCAGACGGATGATGTATTTTTATTTCACACCAGCGTTGTAAATTTTAATATTAGAAGCTCATGATTTGTGCTACCAGTCCTTGGAAAAATTCTTGTATTAAACAGTTGTATTATCATTTCTTCTCATAATAAGTTTTATTAAATTGGATAGTTGTTAATTAGCTTACCTAGCGGGTTGGGTTAGGTGCCATCACGACTAGTTGGATTTTTGGGTCGTGACAACTGGCTACCCAGACAAAGGTCGCATCGGCGAGCTTTCTTCCACATGTGTGTGTCCACACCTGCGGTCAACCTCACCGCAGGTGCGATAACACCAGAAGTTGAAAAACTTCAGTAATTCTCACAAGTCTAAAACGAATCTGAAAATGATCTGAAACACACCCGAGGCCCCCTGGACCTCAACCAAATATACCAACAAGTCTTAAAACACCATATGAACTTAGTCGAGCCCTCAAATCACATCAAACAACAACAAAACACGAATCACACTCCAATTCGAACTTATTGAACTTTGAAACTTCAAACTCCCACAACTGATGCTGAAACCTCTCAAAACACGTCCGATTGACCTCAAATTTTGCACACAAGTCATAGTTGACATTGCAGACCTACTACAACTTTCGGAATAGGAAACTGACCCCGATATCAAAAAGTCCACCCCCGGTAAAACTTCCCAAAAATTCAACTTTTGTCATTTCAAGCCTAATTCAGCTAAAGACCTCCAATTCACAATTCGGACATGATTTTAAGTCCAAAATTACCCAACGGATCTAACTAAACCTACAAAACTCCATTCTGGAGTCGTCTTCACATAGTTCCAACTATGGTCAAAATCTTAGAATTTAAGCTTTCGTTTTAGGGACTAAGTGTCCCTATATCACTCCGAAACCAAAAAAAAAACTCCCAGAAAGTCACATAAGCATAGAATGATACGAGGAAAGTAGTAAATAGGGGATCATGGCTAATATTCTCAAACGACCGGCCGGGTCGTTACAAAAATACTCCCATGATAATATATTTTTATATTATATTTGAACTATTTTCCTACTCAAATTATACTTCTTTTATTAATTTTTCGTGTAATATTAAAAAAATACCCAATTATTAAACAACAACTAAGAAAATATTTACGAATATAAATGTGTGAGAAAGAGAAAAAATGGTTGGTAAGAGTCAATACCACTAGTGATTCTACAGACATAAAGATCTTAAGGTGAAATGTCATATCAATCTTTTACTCTTTGAAATTTTTTTTTATGGTAGATAGAATTATTATTAAGATAAATATGTAAAAAAAGATGAACTAACATAAGAGATGAATCAATATAGAAAAAATTATTTTTTATGTTAAGACCAAATAATTAAACCTTTTAATTAATTATTTAGCAAGAGAATTCAACAACAACAAAAAAAACCCAGTATGTTTCCACCAAGGTGGGGTCTGGGGAGGGTAGTCTATACGCAGACTTTACCCCTACCTAACAAGTAGAGATGATGTTTCCAAAAGACCCTCGGCTCAGGAAGGGTAATAAGAAGAAGTGGAAAGCAAGAAAGGAAGAAAGAGAAAAGAGAAAAGAAAAAGGGAGATATAAAGGATAAGTAGTACCAAATAATAGCAACAAGGAATACAATACCTGAGGCGAACAAAATCACATTATGTAATAAAAATCTAAGAATATGGAGGGACATGCATGATACTAAGACTATCGGTGAGAAGCTAAAAACTACCCACTAAACTTCTACCTTAATCCTCGACCACCACACCCTCCTATCAAGGGTCATGTCCTCAGTATGCTGAAGCAGTGCCATGTCCTGTCTAATCACCTCTCCCTATTACTTCTTAGGCATACCTCGACCTCTTCTCAAACTCGCCATGGCCAACCTCTCACACCTCCTAACAGGAGTATCAATGCTTCTTCTCTTAACATGTCTGAACTATCTCAGCCTCGACTCCCGCATCCTGTCCTCCACGGAGGCTACAACCACTCTGTCTTGGATAACTTCATTCTCAATCTTATCTCTCCTGGTACACCCACACATCCATCTCAACATCCCCATCTTCTGCACGTGGGAGTTCTTAACTGGCCAACACTCAGCCCCATACAGCATAGCCGGTCGAACCACCACTATATAAAACTTACCCTTAAGTCTTGGTGGCACGTTCTTATCACATAAAACACCGGAAGTGAGCCTCCACTTCACCCATCCCGCTCTGATGCGATGTGCGACATCTTCGTCAATATCCCCGTTACCTTGGATAATATACCCGAGATACTTAAACCTCGCTCTCTTGAGGATAACTTGAGCGTCAAGCTTTACCTCTACGTCAGCTTCATGGGTCCCGTAAAAAAATTTGCACTCCAAGTATTTTGTTTTGGTTCTAATAAATTTGAAACCTTTAAACTCCAAGGTCTGTCTCCAAAGCTCCAACCTCGCGTTAACTCTGCTTTGCATCTCGTCAATCAACACTATGTCATTGGAAAATAGCATGCACCAAGGCACCTCCCCTTCATGGTGCAACCCCATCACCATAGGGAAATGCTCTGAGTCACCACCCAGAGTCCTCACCCCAGTCTTAGCATCATCATACATATCCTTAATCGCCCTAATGTACGCTACCGGAATGCCACTAGCCTCCAAACACCTCGAAAGGACCTCCCTCGGGACTTTATCGTATGCTTTCTCAAGGTCAATAAATATCATATACAAGTCCTTCTTCCTCTCCCTATACTGCTCCACTGATCTTCTAACCAGATGAATTGCTTCCATAGTCGAACGCCCTGGCATGAATCCAAACTGATTCTCAGAAATAGACACGCACCTCCTCACCCTGGCCTCCACCACCCTCTACCAAACCTTCATAGTGTGACTTAACAGATTGATACCCCTATAATTGTCGCAATTTTGGATATCACCCTTGTTCTTGTAAAGCGGAACCATCGTACTCCACCTCCATTCTTCAGGCATCTTCTTCGTCTTAAAAATAACATTAAACAGCCTAGTGAGCCACTCCAAACTTGCTCGCCCCGTGCTCTTCCAGAATTTAATCGGGATTTCGTCTGGGCCCGTCACTCTTCCCCTACGCATCTTCTGCATCGCCCCTTCCACCTCCTCTACCATAATCCACCTACAGTACCCAAAATTCCGCCGACTCTCGGAGTGCTCTAACTCACCCAGCACAATGCGTCTATCCCCCTCCTCGTTCAATAGTTTATGAAAGTATGTCTGTCATCTTCCCCTAATAAGTTCCTCGTCCATCAATACTTTTCCATCTTTGTCCTTTATGCACTTGACTTGGTCTAAGTCACGGGCCTTCCTCTCCCTCACCTTGGCCAACTGGTACAACTTCTTGTCCCCGCCTTTGTCCCCAAGCTCCTCGTACACACGAGAAAACACCGCATTTTAGCCATTGTAACTGCTAACTTTGCCTTTTTCTTTGCCTTTCTATAACACTCCCGATAAGTCCTTTTTCCTCCTCTTTTGTACTCTCAACTAGCTTCAAATAAGCAGTTTTTTTAGTTTCCACTGTACCTTGGACCTCTCCATTCCACCACCAGTTTCCTCTATGACCCCCAGGAGAGCCCTTCGTGACCTCTAAGACCTCTCTAGCAGCAACCCTAATGCAATTCGCAATCGTGAACCACATACTAGATGCATCCTCCCTTCTCATCCAGGCCCTCATAGCCAACAACTTCTCCCTAACTCCTGAGCTTTGTCCTTGGTCAAGTTACCCCACTTGATCTTAGGTTGCCTGCACACCACCCTCTTTCTCCTACTCCTCTTGATCTCCAGGTCCATAACTAGGAGCCTATGTAGGGTCGTAAGGTGCTCACTTGGAATGATCTTTCAATCCGTGCACGGGACTTTATCACATTTCCTGCAGAGAAGATAATCAATCTGAGTCTTGCCCATCGAATTCCGAAAAGTGACCAGGTGCTCTTCCCTCTTTTGAAAACTCGAGTTAGCTATAACCAAATCAAAAGCTCTAGCAAAATCCAACAGTGAATTACCTCCCTCATTCCTATCCCCAAAACCGAACCTGTCATGCACACCTTCATAACCCTTAGCACTAGCCCCAATATGTCCATTGAAATCTCCGCCAATGAACAGCTTCTCTGTGTGCGGGATACTACGCACCATCTCGTCTAAATCCTCCCAGAATCACTTCTTGACCTCCTGGTCCAAACCTACTTGAGAAGCGTATTTACTAATCACGTTTACAGTAAACCCACCAACTACAATCTTAATGCTCATCAACCTATCATTTACCCTCCTAACCTCGACCACGAGCTCCCTGTCAACTAATATAGCTACCTCATTCTTACCCCCAGCACTTCATGAGTCCCATAGTTTAAACCCGTCTACATCCCGTGCCCTAGTACCCTTCCATCTAGTCTCTTTAACACATGCTATGTTGATCTTCCTCTTATGAAGAATCTTAACTAACTCTATAGACTTCCCCATCAATGTCCCAATGTTCCAAGACCCAACTCTCAGCCTAGACGTTTTCTTAGCCCCCTTCCCACCCCTGGACCCCAAACCCAGCCCCACCCGAGGACATTACCTTACTATCACATTGTACACTACCGCCACTATAAGCAAAAGATATTAGGTAAACACTACCACTAAGAACAAGTAGCGGGAATGAAGGACTATAAGCTAGTAAACCGAGAGCTAAATACAACTCAAAGGCACTATTACGAGAACAGTAACGCGAGCAGCCACTAAAACAGTGAATATACCACGTCTAAGAAATTACCCATATGCAAACAAATAATTAAAAGGGATAAATGAAACCTTAAGCTTAAAACACTAGTTGAAAATATATAAAAACAAAAAAATGATGTCTACCAAAAACAATCAATCCAACCACGGGTTACTGGCAAGGCAACCAAAACTAATAGATGTGTACACAAAAAAAACCTGCCGGCAAGGCAACAATATGCGCAAATACAATTCAAGAAAGATAGAACCTGGATTACAGTTGGGATGTCCGGACGCGCTTCCCAATCCAATGAATGTTGCTGCCTCCCGAACCCATGTGCTCTGGTAAGGTGAACTGGGAAACTGCTCGACGATCTGCTAAAAGAAACAGTAAGAGGGAATTATGGACGATCAAATTTCGATGGCGCCGGTGGATTTTCCGGTGATTGAAGGGAACTGATTGGTGGATTTTCCGTTGAATGAAGGGAATTGATTCCAGGTAGATTCCTGTAGAAGTCTTTTTTTCTTCCTTTCACACACTCATATTTCAATGGCGCCGACGGAAATACTGTGACTGTCTTTGAACTTGATTTTTCACACTGATCGTAAATTTTGTTTCTCAGCCAAATAAACTTTCGCAATCTTCTATTTCAACATTTTCTCCGTCGTTCTTCGCTGGAGTTCCGTTGAATTCAGGTGGCATTTTTGGGATATCTCTTGTGAACAAATAACCAAAGATTACGGAGTTAACTGATGGTTTCCCTAAACGCGAGATTAAATAGAAATGTAGAATTTTATTCGAGAAACTTCAATAGTTCGTTGAAAAAATGGATGGGAAGAGCAACGTATGCAGCCAAAAAAAATCTGAGACCTTTGTTTCGGTCCGTATAACAAAACTCTTAAAAATGGTTTCTTGAATCGAAGGTCCTCCAAGTCAGATACTGAAGTATATAAAATGTAAAAAGTTGGAATTACTAATATCGTGAAAAGGGCTTTTAGGAGAAGCTAGAAAATTAGGGGATGAGAAATGAAGGGGTCGATGGGAGTGGTGGTTATGAGTAAAATTCTTGTTCTAAGTTAAAAAAAATCTTAAGGTACATAAATTTATTCCCTAAAAAGAGAGTTAGAACGCAGAGCGAAAATGTTAGTATATTATTAAGAATCAAAATGTTATACAAGTGTCTGAGGAAGCACAATTAAAGATAAATCCTAAACAAGAACAAGTTTTCAAGACTATATTATAAAGAGTCGACTCTGCTATAACTATATTATTCATTGTAGATGCCTCCGGTAGAATTGAAATAATATTTCTATGTCATACATTATTTACAAATATCATATCAAGAGGCATGACATTGTTAGCAATAATAGCAAGTGGTATACCAACAAGAACTTTATTATGAGGCTACCCACTTTAGATTTGGTATACATATTCAAACAACTTAAATAACCATCACAAATATATCAAAGCAGAGCAATGATGCTAAATTTATAAGAAAAGCAAAAATAATAATATGGGATGAAGCAGTTATGGCTAAATGTCAAACGATCGAAATAATTGCCCCTAGTTCTAGATATATATTAGAATATTAATGAATTGTTTGATGAAAAATTAATGGTTGGGAGGTAATATTTGTCAAGTACCACCAGCAGTTCCAAAATAGACAAACGCAGAGACTGTAAATGCCACGATCCAAAATCCATTAAAGGTCATGATGGCGCCTAACAGCGCTGTGAGGCAAGCCAACAATAATTGATTAACTTGATTATTCATTTTAGTATTTTGAAATCATAATTTTCTTCAATTAAATAGTAAGAGATAGAATTTACATATAAGATGATAATATTTTCACAACTACAATACTGAACAACCCATAATCACCCCCAAAATTCGGTGTCACAAGTGCATGAGCATCAACTAGGAAATATGGTAAAAATGCAATATCTGTCTGGAATACAATTAGACAAGAGAAGGTAAATAACTCTGATGGAGACTCTGTGTGCTGCGAATTCGCAACATGGGATGCATCTTACCTAAGTCCCTGCAATAGCCGCACCTCTGTGCCCACAAGTCTACTAGACATATATGTACCTGCACAAAATGTGCAGTAAGTGTAGTATGAGTACGTAAATCAATGCGCACCCAGTAAGCATGTAGTCTAACCTCGAAGAAGTAGTGACGAGGGGTCAACTCCGACACTTGATATGGGTTAACAATAAAATACCGATATTATACTTAAGCATGGATTGTGTAATGACCCGGACGGTCGTTTTGAGAGTTAGAGCCTCGATCCCCTATTAATTTCTTCCCTCGTATCTTATTCTGCTATTTTGTGTTACCGGGAGGATTCGTACTGGTTTTTGAAGTGAATTGAGACACGTAGTCTCTTATTTGGTAGCTTAAGTTGGAAAAGTCGACCGGATGTCGACTTGTATGTAACGACCTTGGATTTGAATTTTTTATGGTTCTGTTAGCTCCGTTAAGTGATTTTAGATTTAGGAGCGTGTCCGGAATATGATTTGGAGGTCCATAGTAGATTTAGACTTGAATTGGCGAAAATTGGAATTTTGGTAATTTTGGTCGGCAGTGGAAATTTTGATACTGGGCTCGTAATGGAATTCTGAAAGTGGAAGTAGGTTCGTAGTGTTATTTTTGACTTGTGCGTAAAATTGTAGTTCATTCGGACGAGATTTGATATGTTTCGATGTCGTTTGAAGATTTAAAAATTTCAAAGTTCATTAGGCTTGAATCCGTGTATAATTCGTGTTTTTGATGTTGTTCGGTGTGATTTGAAGGCTCGACTAATTGTGTATGGTGCTTTAGGATTGGTTGGTATGTTTGGTTGAGGTTCCGGAGGCCTCGGGTGAAATTCGGGTGCTTAACGGGTTGAAATGAACTTAGGTGAATTGTTGATGTTGATGTATCTAGTGTAACCGCACCTACGCACTTTGGGCCGCAGGTGCGGAGCCACAGAAGTGGCTATGGAATCGCAGATGCAAATATGGGTCTTGTCAGCTGGGATCGCAGGTGCGAGGGGAATTCTGCATCTGTGATGCCCGCAGGTGCGAGTGAAGGAACGCAGGAGCGGTCTGGGACCGCAGAAGAGGACGAGGGTCCGCAGGTGCCCACACGCAGGTGCGACCTCTTGATCACAGAAGTGGACGAGGTGCATTAAGTGAAAAGCCGCACCTGCGATGGAAATTCTGCAGGTGCGAGACCACTGATGTGGTCCTGCAGAAGCGAAAATCGCTGGGAAGAAAATTTGATTTTCGAGGGTTTGAGTTCATATCAGAAAAGTTCGATTGAGAGCTCGGAGGAAGGCGAATTTTTGAGATTTTTTCAAAGGAAATCATTGGGTAACGATTCCTAATCCTATTCGATCATATTTCATTAATCTATGATTGTATTCTTCATCTAATTAAGGAATTTTAGTGAGAAAGTTGAGAAATTGGGGGAAAATTTCCCCAACTAAATCTAGATTTGAGTGGGCCTTAGGCGTCGGATTTGGATGATTTTTGCACGAGTGAACTTGTGAGTGAATGGGAGTTCTTATTTGATAATTTTTACTCGATTCCGGGGTGTGGGCCCGGGGAGGCTTTTTGAGCGATTTTCCATTTCCTTGCTTTAACTTTGATTCTGTTTGTTAGATTAATTTCTTGTAGTGGTATTTATGTTATGTAATTGGTTTTGATTAGATTTTGGCCATTCGGAGTCGGATACTCGTGGAAAGGGTGTAATTACGGATTGATTGAGCTTGGTTTGAGGTAAGTGGCTTGCCTAACCTTGTGTTGGGGAACCTCCCCGTAGGATTGGTACTGTTGTTGTTATTTCAGCGCCATGTACGTGAGGTGACGAGTACGTACACGGGATGTTTGTTGTAAAACCCGATTTTCATTAAAAAGAAAATATGTCTTTCCTCTTATTTGAACTTATTAGCTTGTTTAGAATTATGTTGGACTAAGAAAATCATGCATATTTGCTCTAACTTTTTACTTGAACTACGTGCAGCATGCGTAGTTGTTTGCTTGCTTTTCCTTAGCTTACACTTGGAATAAATTGTGAGACTCCGTGCTATGATTATTGAATCTTTCCATCTTGCTGCATATTTACTTTAGAATTACGGAACGGTATTCCAGGAGATCCCCCTGTACTGCATATTTACTTTGGGACTACGGAACGGTATTTTGGGAGATCCCCATGTACTGCATATTTACCTTGGGACTATGGAACGGTATTCCGGGAGATCCCCCTGTCTTGCATATTTACTTTGGGGTTACGGAATGGTATTTCGGGAGATCCCCCGACATATTTACATTTGGGACTACGGGACGATATCCCGGGAGATCCCCTGTTGAACAGTTGTGTTATGAGCGGTGTTTTTTCACGAGTCGGATACACGTGGAAAGAGTGAAATTTTGGATTGATTGAGCTTGGTTTGAGGTAAGTGGCTTGCCTAACCTTGTGTTGGGGAACCTCCCCATAGGATTGGTACTGTTGTTGTTATTTCAGCGCCATATACGTGAGGTGACGAGTACGTACACAGGATGTTTGTTGTAAAACCCAATTTCATTAAAAAGAAAATCTGTCTTTCCTCTTATTTGAACTTATTAGCTTGTGTAGCATTATGTTAGACTAAGAAAAGCATGCATATTCGCCTTAACTAGTTACTTGAACTACGTGCAGCATGCGTAGTTTTTTTGCTTGCTTTTCCTTAGCTTACACTTCGAATAAATTGTGAGAATCCATGCTATGATTATTGAATCTTGTCGTCTTGCTGCATATTTACTTTAGAATTACAGAATGGTATTCTTGGAGATCCCCCTGTACTGCAGATTTACTTTGGGACTACGGAACGGTATTCTGGGGGATCCCCCTGTACTGCATATTTACTTTGGGACTATGGAACGGTATTCCAGGAGATCCCCCTGTCTTGCATATTTACTTTGGGACTACGGAATGGTATTTCGGGAGATCCCCTGTTGAACAGTTGTGTTCTGAGTGGTGTTTTTTCACGAGTCGGATACTCGTTGCAAGAGTGTAATTTCGGATTGATTGAGCTTGGTTTGAGGTAAGTGGCTTGCCTAACCTTGTGTTGGGGAACCTCCCCGTAGGATTGGTATTGTTGTTGTTATTTCAGCGCCATGTACGTGAGGTGACGAGTACGTACACAAGATGTTTGTTGTAAAACTCGATTTTCATTAAAAAGCAAATCTGTCTTTCCTCATATTTGAACTTATTAGCTTATGTAGAATTATGTTAGACTAAGAAAAGCATGCATATTTGCTTTAACTATTTACTTGAACTACGTGCAGCATGCGTAGTTGTTTTGCTTGCTTTTCCTTAGCTTACACTTGGAATAAATTGTGAGACTCCATGCTATGATTATTGAATCTTGTCGTCTTGCTACATATTTACTTTAGAATTACAGAACGGTATTCCAGGAGATCCCCATGTACTGCATATTTACTTTGGGACTACGGAACGGTATTCTGGGAGATCCCCATGTACTGCATATTTACTTTGGGACTATGGAACGGTATTCTGGGAGATCCCCCTGTCTTGCATATTTACTTTGGGACTACGGAACGGTATTTCGGGAGATCCCCCTGCATATTTACATTTGGGAGTACGGTACGGTATCCCGGGAGATCCCCTGTTGAACAGTTGTGTTCTGAGCGGTGTTTTTTCACGAGTCGGATACTCGTGGGAAGAGTGTAATTTCAGATTGATTGAGCTTGGTTTGAGGTAAGTGGCTTGCCTAACCTTGTGTTGGGGAACCTTCCCCTAGGATTGGTACTGTTGTTGTTATTTCCGCGCCATGTACGTGAGGTGACGAGTACGTACACGAGATGTTTGTTGTAAAACCCGAATTTCATTAAAAAGCAAATCTGTATTTCCTCTTATTTGAACTTGTTAGCTTGTGTAGCATTATGTTAGACTAAGAAAAGCATGTCTATTTGCTTTACTGTTTACTTGAACTACGTGCAGCATGCGTATTTGTTTTGCATCTTTTCCTCAACTTACACTTGGAATAAATTGTGAGACTCCGTGCTATGATTATTGAATCTTGTCGTCTTGCTGCATATTTACTTTAGAATTACGGAACAGTATTCCAGGAGATCCCCCTGTACTGCATATTTACTTTGGGACTACGGAACGGTATTCTGGGAGATCCCCTTGTACTGCATATTTACTTTGGGACTATGGAACGGTATTCCGGGAGATCCCCCTGTCTTGCATATTTATGTTGGGACTACAGAACAGTATTTCGGGAGATCCCCCTGCATATTTACATTTGGGACTACGGGACGGTATCTCGAGAGATCCCCTGTTGAACAGTTGTGTTCTGAGCGGTGTTTTTTCATGAATCGTTCATTGTTACATTTCAGTCCTTATATATATATATATATATATATATATATACACATTCCAGTAGGGCCCTGACCTGACCTCTTCACTACTCGATCGAGGTTAGGCTTGGGTGTACTGACGCCGTTCCTGCACATGTTTTTCATGTGCAGATCCAGGTATCTCTCCTCCGCCTCATTATTAGTGCAGCCGCAGCAGCCCACTGCAGCAGTCCACCATTATATAATATCTATTAAAGCTTAGTTGTTCCATTATTTCTTTATTTCTGTTATTTCAATCTTAATAGTCTTACCTAGTCGTAGCGACTAGGTGCCGTTACGACATCTTATGGAGGGGGAAAATGGGTCGTGACAGATTGTATAAAAAAAAATAGTTGAAAACTCAATAACAAGAAGTAAGTAAACAATTCTTTTACCAATAGGAAATTTTCAACTTCTACATTTGATTCTGAAACCTATCAAATCAATTCCGATTGACCTCAAATTTTGCACACAAGTCATAATTGGCATTACAGACCTACTCCTACTTCTGTAATCAGAATCCGGCCCTGATATCAAAAAGTTCACTCCCGGTCAAACTTCCAAAAACCTTCAACTTTCAGCTTAAGCCAAACGACCCCGAAATGACCTACGAACCTCCAAATCCACATCCAGGCGCGCTCCTAAGAACATAATCACCATACGGATCTTTTCCCACTCTCAGAATCTCAAATGGACATCGATAACATTAAAATACACTTCAACCCAAACTTATGAAATTCTTCTAAAATGCTAACTTTCCATAATAAGCACTGAAATGCTCCTGGGTGACCCAAAACCCGATCCGTACATACGCCCAAGTACGAAATTATCATATGAACCTATTGGAACTTTCAAATCCCGATTCTGAAGTCATTTATTCAAAAGTCAAAGTCAATTACTCTAACATAAAGCTTCCGAAATTAGAATTTTCTTTTCAAATCAACTCCAAACTTCCGAAATTCAATTTAGACCACATGTACAAGTCATAATGCCTGAAGTAAAGCTACTCATGGACTCAAACCTCCGAACGACGTGCTAGAGCTCAAAACGACCGGTCAGGTCGTTACAGTAAAAGCTAGTTTGCCAAAGTTATACTTCTGGCATCAAATAAAAAGATTCAACTGACAAGAAATATAAAATAAGTAGCGCATCCAATAAAAGATGATTTAGTTCTTCCTGAACATTTGGTTATCAATCTCAATGGTAATAGTAGTGCATTTAATAAGAGATATATTTCTATAATTAGATTAAAACATAATTTGTGAAAATTACATAATAGAATTAAAAAGATATCTTAGTTAGCAGAAATGAATATGTTGATCAACTAAATAAAAGGTTTATTGAAAAATTTTATAGTAAAAATAAAATATTTTTTTATTTTTGACTCAGCAGAAAATGATACCAATAATTACTACCAAGAAAAATACTTAATTATTTTAATACCAAATGGCCTTCTAACCTTATATATAATAATAGGGTAAGTTAAAATTGACCTTCCTTTGTATATAGGTTGATTTTGAAGAAAAATATACTCGTCATGCTACTGAAAAACTTAGATACGCCGAATAGTTTATGTAGTAGCACATAGATGGTACATAGAAGTTTTGACAATAATGTCATACATGCAAAAATTATGATACTGGTCAATGTGCTTCTAAGTATATTCTTATCCCTGAATTCAACTTTCGTCTTTCAAAACTAAGGAATATCCTTTTAAATTTGTGTGAAAATAATTTTTAGTATGTTTATGTTTTGCAAATATAATAAATAAAGGACAAGGACAAACATCCTAAATATTGGACTATATTTACCATAATATATTTTCTTCCACTAACAATTGTATGTTGCACTTTCAAGAGGAATCAAGATCGACAACAATAGTTCTGGTTACGGCGGAGCAACCAAGCATTAGGAAGATATACACAAAAAAATATTATCCACAAAGAAGAGTTCGTTAAGATACCATCACATTAAATATTTTAAAACTATAATATATAATTATCTAACTAACATGACAAAATTGATCATTTGTCCTTTTATTTTAAATGAATGTATTTTGCTAATGTAAAATATTTTTCAGCATTTAGATGGTTGTTGTATTATTATACATAAAATTTCTCTCATTAATTAAATTTTATTGATCCTTCATATAAATAAATTTTTAAATCATCACGTGCCATTATTAATGCCACGATCCAAATTCCCCTCCGTAAGATATCGTGATGACACCTAGTTTTAGGGATTAGGTAAGCCTAACACTTACCGAATTAGTGGTGACTCAACCAACAATTATTTAATTATGAAATAGAAATTTCCTACAATCCCAAAATTGGTAGTACAAGTCACAAGCTCTATAGAGTTTTTTAGAAAATCTCTAAATACAATTGTTTCAGAATATAATTAAAAGTGCAAAGAAAATATCATAAAGTGACTCTGAGGACTACGAACGGGACAATAGGTGTACCTTGAGTGTCCACAGAAATGCATGATCAGATAACAAGAATAGCAACAACCCCGAGGTACCTGGATATGCACAAAAATGTGCAGAAGGGTAGCATGAGTACATCACAACGGTACCCAGTAAGTATCAAGCCTAACCTTGGTAGAGTAGTGACGAGGCCAGGTCAAGACACGTACCGGACATATAAAAATGTACAAAATGTTACATAAAGCTAACAAGGAAATAATATCAATGTAAGGCCAATAACAGAAGAATTCCCAATTCAAATCAACACTGAGAACAATGAGAACACATATGGCAACGAGAAAACAATCAAGTAATTAAGCAATAACATAGTCAGAGTAAAAATTACATATGAATTGGTTCAAGTATGAAATCATATGACAAATAAATCAATTAAATTATTTATAACGCATGTATTTCAACATAAATTACCCGAGGTATCACTCCTCAAAATCTCAATTCATGATTTACAACTTCCAATTCTTACACATGTGGCATCTTATGCCCACATCTTCCGAATCACTTTTTCACGGTAAAATCCTCGTACTACCATGTGTAAAACGTATCAATATCAACCAAGATGACCAATAAATAATTAAAATACAATTAAATACAATTTTCAAATTAAATACAGTGAAACATCAAATGAGTCATTAAGCCAATTTAAGATTTAAACAATGGAGAGGTTGTACAAATAAAATATCAATTGAGTTTAGTTTAGAAGTATATGAGATCCGATAAAATATTGTATTTATACAAAATTAGATATTCAATCAAGTTTTAACGAGATAAATATGGAATTTATTGAAGTAAAACAAAATAATAATTTTTTCACACAAATTACACGACAATAAGATAATGAGAGGGTTGAGATATCAGTTAGAGTAAAAATATAATCACCATTTAATTTAGTAATTTTGTGAATAAGATATGAATTTTATTTTTGAAAGACACACAAGTGGAACAACTTGAAAATTTTTTCATTTACCTCAACTAAGTTCTCAGCAACTTAACATATCACATAGGATGCATGACTCGCACAAGAATGTTCCATGTTTTAATATATTGACGGTTAATTAATTATAATCAAATACAATGAGGCGATTTAAGAAACCATCCTAGCATGAAATGCATCATGAGAATCACAATCGGAATTAACCTTAATATCATAATAATTTCATATTTGTACATTTATTATGGCGTGCAACCCGATCCCACGCAATAATAAATCAATTTGTTACGGCGTGCAACCCGATCCCACACAATAATAATCATATATGTTGCAGCGTGCCACCCGATCCCTCACAATAATAAATCATATCTGTTGCGGCGTGCAACCCGATCCTTCACAATAATAAATTATATCTGTTGCGACATGCAACCCGATCTCTCACAATAATAAATCATATTTGTTGCGACGTGCAATCCTATCATCAAGCAACACAAATTAAGCAACCAATTTACAACCAACTACGGTATACCACAAAATAAAAAAGAATAACGAGGCTACACAAAAAAGTCACAACTAATAAAAAAGGCTACATGATAGCTCAAGAAATCAAATAGCAAGGAACTGACAATCCATAAGCCAAGGCACAACTTATGAGCATCAATTGACAATTAAGGCATGTAACAGGTAAAACATGAATTCAATGAGTGACTACAATCAACAACTAACATATAAGATGATCTTGACAACAAAGATGGAAAATGTGCTAACAATTTCAAGCACTTACAAACAATTCTAACACAAAGATGTAGTCATGAAACGATAGTTACAAGTCGTTACATGAAGGGATCCTAACAGTCTAAACCGGTCAAATACCATATATAGATCATGTACTCACTTATTACCTCGCGTACACGACCTTCACATAACACGAAGGACAGAATCATCTCAAATCCTAAAAGGTGATTTTCCCCACTTAAAGTTTGACAAGACACTTACCTTGCTTCGCATTTCAAGTGATCACTCGAGCACGACTTTTCCTTTAGAATTAGTCCCCAAACCAATTAAACCTAGCAATTTATTTACCAACAATTCAATTCAAGCTTTAGAAATTATTGACAATTCGAAAGAGATTTAATTTAAGTCACGTTCGAAAAAGTAAGTCAACCAAAAGTCAACATGGGTACCACCTCTCGGAACCCGACAGAATTTTCACGAAATTCGAATACTCATTCCGATACGAGTCCAACCATACTAGTTTCACTCAAATCCGACTCTCAATCGATATTCAAATCCCAAAAATTTATTTTATGAAAACTTTATAATTCTCCTCAAATTTTCATCTCAAAATACTAATTAAATGATAAAAACAATGATATATTCATGTATATCAACCAAATATGAGTTAGAATCACTTACCCCGATGAATTCCTTGAAAAATCAACGAAAAATCGCCACAAATCGAGCTCTCTAGGTCTAAAAATGAAAAATGAGATGAAAAACTCATTTATATTGTATCACATCTAACCTCCAAAGTGCTGATTGCACATTTTTTGGGCGGTCTGCACATTCCAGGCTCCACGAACGCAATCCAAATTGCGGCCGCACTTTAGCAACATCTACACTAAGAGGATTTAGTAAATCAATCATAACATTCTGTACAATTGTCTAAATAATTAATGGTTTATCTTTATGAAAACTAGACTCAAAGAACTACAACTTTTATTTTTGAATCATCTCCAAAATTTCTTATAGATTAAAAGATATAAGCTTCCGAAGTTAGACCATCGAACCCGCGGATTCTCCTTTCTACGGCCGCAAGAGGGTTTCGGTCCGCACATTTCCTCTGCGGTCCGCACATATCCTCTGCGGTTCGCAATTTTCCTCTAAGGCTTTACCTCACCACTCCAAAATGTGTCTTCCTCACTTCAACTAATCCAGAACATCATCAAAGTGCCGAAAAGTCCAAACTCGTTCAAAACTCACCCCGAAACACACTCGATGCCCTCGGGACCTCAACCAGACATACCAACAACTCCTAAAATATAATGCGGACCTGCTCGATACTTCATACTACATCAAACAACTTCGAAACTACGAATCGCGGCACAAATCGAACTCATGAATTTCCAAACTTCCAACTTCCAAAACTTGTGCCGAAACATATCAAATTAACCCGGAATGACGTCAAATTTTTCATGCAAGTTTCAAATGACATAACAGCGCTAATGAAACTCTCGGAATTGCATTCCGACCTCGATATCACCAAAGTCAACTCCCAGTTAAACTTCCAAACCTTCAATTTTCAATTTACGTCATTTCAAGCCAAAATCAACTATAGACTTCCAAATAAATATCTGGACACACTCCTAAGTCCAAAATCACCATACGAAACTATTGGAACCATCAAAACTCCATTACGGAGTTATTTGCTCAAAAGTCAACTGTCCGGTCAACTCTTTTCTTTTAAGCTTCTTAAATAAGAATTGTTTTTCCAATTTGATCTTGAATCGTCCGAAAACCAAACTCGGCCTCACACGCAAGTTATAATACGCATTACGAAGCTGCTCGAGTTCTTAAGCCGCTGAATGGGACGCTAATTCTCAAAACGACAAGTCGGGACATTACAAGATACTAGTAAGTATAAAAAGCTAAATACTCAAGCTAAATTGGGCATATACAATATAAAACACAATTAAAAAGCGGTAAAAATAAAGAGTAAATAATATCAAAATGTATAAAAATATGCCCAACATAATAAAGAGAAGAAGAAAGGATAAAACGATAGTAAGTTAATGATGAAATTTAGGGCTTCCAACTACAGAGGCTAACAAATCATGGTTAAAAGCAATTACAGATTCTTGTTTGGAAATGAATGTGCCCCATATAGACGATGTCGTCAGCGTGTGATTCAAAACACAAAAGCAAAACGAAACATGAAGGGAAAATTTTTATTATTACGCCTGAAAGCTGAAAACATGCAATTTAAAGAATGAGTTAAAGTTTTACGTACACCAACAGTATACGAATATTTGCACTATCAAGTGTATAATTTAACCAGTTAAAAAAGAGCAGAGAAAAACAATGGAAAGAAACAACTTCAGCGTTCATTATTTTTCATCCCAAACGTTGCATGTTCTTTTTAAGAAAAAAAAATTGGTTGCATAACGTGCATGAGGATTTCATAAGAAAAAAATGTCACGACCCAAAATACGTTAAAGATCATGATGGCGTCGGACACCACTGTCAGGCAAGCCAACACTAATCAGTTAATTTAATTCTCATTTTAATATTTTTGAAATCATGAATTTCCTTCAATTTAACTAGCAAAGATGAACTTTACAGAATAAATATGATGTTTTTCAAAATTCAATACTGAATATCCCTGAATCATCCCAGAACCCGATATCACAAGTACATGAGCATTTATTAAGAAGTAAAATAAAATACAATAACTGTCCGAAATACAAAATTTGTTGGACTTTAAGCATTGGGCTTAAAAGTTAGGAGTGTGAATTGGGAAATGGTGGGAAATAAAATGGAGGGAAATGAAAATTTGAATCAAGTGAGCTTTTGTCATGAACTTTGTACCACATTGGTGAAAGACAACTACACTTGTGTGTATAAATATAGGATCACTTCTTAGAGCTCTTAAAAGGAGTTGAAGAGGATGTATCCTCGCGCCGTCGTCGTCGCTCGCTCGGCTCGACTTCGGCTTCGGCTTCGGCTTCGGCTTCGGCTTAGTTAGTTCATTAACGGAATTAACTGAAATCCAAAAACGCTGCCTTTGCTTGTTTCCCTTCCTGAACAGACACTTTATTTTCCTGAACAGACATCACACCTCTTCCAATAGTTGCCTAT